>APFE031269029.1:62438-108125 GCA_000404065.3 Pinus taeda
GGGTCAAAAACACCATAGATCATGCCAAAAGCATAACAAAATTTATCTACAATCATACATTGATTTGGAGCCTCATGAGGAAACACACTGGGGGCAAGGATATTATTAGGCCTGCCATCACTAGATTTGCTACACATTTTTTGACATTGCAATCTATGCTTTCCCAACATAGAAACTTGCAAAAGATGTTTTCCAATGATGAATGGAATCAAAGCAATTGGTCTAACAAACCGGAAGGCAAAGAATTGAAAAAGAAAGTCTATGAAGAAACTTTTTGGAAAAAGGCAACAGAGATTGTGAAGCTTGCCAAGCCACTAGTTAAGGTGTTGCGGTTGGTGGATGGGGAAAGGTTGGCTATGGGCTTCATTAATGAGGCTATGGATCAAGCAAAGGAGCAAATAAAGACAATATACAAGGATAGAGTGGCAAAGTATGGGCCCATTTGGGCAATCATTGATGAAAGATGGAACAATCAACTCCATTGCCCTATACATGCAACTGGGTATTTTTTGAACCTACGGTATCATTATAAAGCTAAGGAGTCAGGAGCTTTGAGGGGGTAGGTCAGAGATGGACTGATTGATTGCATTGATCGCATGATCCCATTGGAGTCTGATCAGCTGGAGATACACTGACAGGTCACAACCTTCAGTAATGCCTCGAGTACCTTTATGAAGAACCTAGCAAAGATTGCAAGAGAAGCAGATCAGCCAGGTAAACAAAAATTTCAATTTTCAAATTCTTAATAGTTTTACTTTTTTTTAAAAGTTTGTTAAATCGTTTATAATTTGAAAGTTAGATATAATTTGTAATTTTGTTGAGCTAACTCATTACACTCCTATGTTTTTTGCAGCACAATGGTGGGAGGCCTTTGGTGGCCATTGTCCTGAATTGCAAAGGTTTGCAATTCGTATTCTGAGTCAAACTTGCAGTGCAACTGGGTGTGAGCGCAATTGGTCTGTCTTTGAGAGGATTCACACAAAGAGGAGAAACTGTTTGGATCAAAAACAGTTAAATGATCTAGTTTATGTCTAATACAACCTCCGGCTCAGACGAAACCAATTGCTGAACAAAAGACCTAATTCAGATCCCATTGTGTTGGAAGACATTGATCCAACATCAGATTGGGTAGTGGAGAGTCGTCCAACAGAGTTTGATCCTGATGAGGATCTTGATTTAGATTTAGATATCGAGGCATCAATTGAACTTGAACATGCTATTCAGTTGAATGAAAATCTTGATCCACCAGCCTCAGTCTCACAGCCAACAAGGACTCCAGTTGCAGGTGCTTCCTCTGCTCAGCCACAACAGAAGCGCAACCGCATATCTACTCTATCTCAGCTTGCATCTGCTGTAGTTGCACAACCTGCTAGTGGTACGACTTCTACAGTTGCAGTTGGAGATGATGATGATGATGAGGAGCCATGGGGCCCCTTGTCTGACTCTGATGATGATCTAGAGATTGATCGACATGATCTTGGCTCCTCTGGTAGTAGTTACTAGCCAGTAGTCCTAGTACTGGAGTCTGGTCACAATTTACTTTTGTTGTAGAGGCCATTTCTAGCCTCCTTGGTTATGTGTTTTTTGTTTTGAGTCTTTGATCATGTATGACAGTTGACTATGTATTGCCATTGGACAGTGCACTGGATGCCATTTTGATATAATGGATTGGTTCATGAGCCTACTTTGATCATATGTTGTCTTCCATCTATATTATAATGCTGTGCGTTTGGAAACATGAATGAAAATCTTTAAAATCTTTAAAATTATGTTTTTTCTTAAAAAAATAAATATTTAATGTATTTTTTACAATGATCGAGTCATTGAAATCGAGCCGGCCGAGTCGAAGTCGGAGTCGGAGTCGGAGTTGGAGTTTTAAAACATAGGTTTGAAGAAAAAAGTAGGTACCTTCATATTAAACACTGAGAAAAAGTTTGACTTTTCTTGATAAGAAGAAGAAAGTGACTCTTCAAAACATTACAATGAAATCAGATTCAATTGTACCTTCTACCAAAGACCTAATGATATATCAAAGGTAACCACTCATGAAAGGTAAATGTCAATATTGAAATTGCAGAAAGAATTTGATGAAGTTATATATGATGAAAGTGAAGAAATTTCTTGCTTAAAAGATTACAGTAAAAAACAACATGCACGAGTAAAAAAGTCTAAAGCTACGAACCATAAATTGGAACAAGAAAAGGAAGCTCTTCAAAAGAAATTCAATGGAAACCTATTAGAACAAGATAACGAAAATTCTTGCTTAAAAAGTCTTGATAAGAAATTGTTGGAAGAAATTAATGTTACATTTTGGGCACTAGACTTGTTGCAATCTGGTAACAATCTCAAATTAACAAATTAACTGAAACACACTGATGTGCCTAACCAAAAACACATTTAGCACAATGAAACTTATAATACTAGCAATTAGATCATGCATAGTAAGCATATTACGCACAAGTTTCGCCTAATCACCAATTATTCAATAAATTCTTCTCAAAATCTACTCATGTTCCCTTATTGGGATAATGTTCCTCGAGGAAATTACATATACAAAAATTACCTTGGATCTGATCTAGGAGATCAAGCCCTAGATCTGTCCTTGATCTGGTTGATCTGGATCCCCTTTGTTGCTCCTTGCCCTTTCCTCAGACTTGAAACAATTGAGTATCTCACTCAAAGAAAACCTTCAATATTATTCATGTAGATCTCTTGCTTACTTGAAAAAATCTGTCTCTCAACATCTTGTGCTCTTGCTTGGTGTTTTCGACAAGACGTCTCTCTTGTTCTTTTACCACCTTCCACAGGCCCTCTCGACCCTCCAGAGGCCCTCTTGGCTCTCCATAGGCCTTCTTGGCCCTATCGTCCCTTCTAGCCCTCCACATGTCCTCTTTGCTCTCTCGGTCCTCCATAGGCTCTCTCGACCGACTCTTTCATCCCAACTTGGCCCTCTCAACCCTCTAGTTGTCTAAGGCCTACTAGCCTTCTCCTCCAAAAGATGCTCTCCTGGTGACCACCATAAGGCTTGACCTTGCTACCTACCAAAATGGGTAACCCCATAGGAGAAATTTTTTATCCTCCATTTGACAACTAGGCAAACGTACAACCATCTAGTAGCCCCTGCCAACCACCATTAGACGATTGCCATGTGCCTCCACCATTTTGCATCAACAATGTGCCTCTCACCATTTGACATTGACACTTTGATGAAGGTGGGCTGCTATTCGAAAGATACTTTGATCATTTTGCAATCGAGTGCTGATACTTGTTGTTTTGGGCATTTGGCATGGATAACGAGGTGATTTGGAAGATTGACAAACCTTAACCATAATTTTGTTGTCTCACCTTACTAGGGCGATTTAATATTTGACCCTAGTCTAGTGGGACCTCCCTTAAGTCCCTCTGAGTTATAGGAGGGGCACTACGTGGAAAGCCACGGTTGAAATTGTTGGAAATGTAACTAGTTTCAGTCTTCGTAATTGTTGTTGTACTCCTATCAATATGTATCTCATGTAACAAACAAGAGAAGAAAAGAAAAAGTTATTATTTTAAAGCATGGGTTTCATGCTCTTTCTTGATGGTCTTCTATGTAAAAACATGTTCTTCATGCTTCCAGGATTTGTTGTCATGAGTCAAGAGAATCAACATCATGTTTATAAGGCCATTTTGGGAAAAATATATCTTGTAAAAGAATTTATTTTGAGTAAGTCTTGGAAACCTCCAAAGTACAAGTTGGCCCTATTAGCTTCAAGTCGACCTAAAGGAGAGAATTCTACCCCTTGGAAAGGCTATATAAAGGAGCAAATCCGACCTCATTTTACACTCACTCACTCACAAGTTCGATTTGTAGTTGGGAAGCAAGAAGAAAAGAAGAACGAAGGTCTAGAAGGAGAAAAGAAGGGAGAAAACTTGTTTTTGGGCTCTATCTTTCTCACATGTGCGAAGAATTAAGGTTTCTACAACTTCCAGGAAGGCCGAAATTGCAAGTTCTACTTGCAGTAGGACGAATTGTAGTATCAAGTTGCTGGGAGAAGGAATGTTCTGTCTTGACGTCATTGACCTTGGGAAGGTCTGTCTTGCTCAAAGAAGGATCTCTTGACGAAGTTGGATTAGGGTTTTCGCAGTAGCCAGTGAAGCATGACCCGTATTAGACCCACGAGTACTTGTGGGTCTTGGCAGGTTCTATACCGAGCTGGGTCACTCGCATAGAACCTGTGTTTAAGACCCAGACTCGACGAGTATCTTATAGAACCTGGCTACACGTATAAGACCCGTGAGTATTCTATAGGACCCGTATAGAACCTGTTGAGTTTCAAAAGATACTAAATATTCAGTTTTTTGATTTTTCTTTTTTCTTTTTTTGGAAATGAGGTGGAGGGAAAGGGAAATTGAAGGGAAGAAAATGCTTCATAAGCACCTCTCTACCTTCCATTTGTCATTCACTTGTCATTTGAGTGTTTGGCTAATTTGTATGAGTGTTGAGTGACTCCATTGCACAGTGAAAGAGATCTTGGAGGAGGCTAAAGGAGGCTTCATCAGATCAGACCTAGCTTCAGGTAGGCTTCATGAGCCTTGTTTGAATGTTTTCCATGTACTTTTTTTGTCTTCAATTTAGTTTGTTTTTTTGTTTTTGTTTTTTTTAATGTTTGCAATTTTTTTTAATGTTTTGCCTGTGGCTGAGAAACTTAGCCACACAGGGCCGTTGTGTGGTTGAGAACAATGTTGCTGGAAGCGTCCCCCCCGGTTCCAAAGCCTGAAGTTTGTCCCGTGCGGATGCGTCCAAGAAGTGTCCCTGGAAGCGCCCTTCCGCCTATTTTGGACGCTTCCTGGAAATTTTCGAAGCTTTCCTCCGAAGCGCGCTTCGTACGACGCTTCGGCCGTATGAAGCGTGGCACTTCAGAGGGCGAAGCGTATGCTTCCCGTATGGTTCCGTACGATTCTCGTGGGTCCACCTTGGGTTAGGGTGAGGAATGAAGGCAAAAAAAATAAAAAAAAAATATAAATATAGCAGATGCTCCCTCATGGTAATGTTAAATTCTTAAAGTAAAAGTGACATTCTCCTTTATTTTTCATTTTCATCCTTTACTTAAATTTTTAACATTACCATGAAATGACTCAGGATGTTTGAGAGTGGTTCCAACCTCATTGGACTTCACATGGAGAAAATAGAATTTCATATCCTATTCAAAATTCAGCAGACTTAACAGTTTTTAGGAATTCAGGATCAATGGGATTGTGGCATTTCATTTGATTATATCAAGTATGAAGGTATGCGATTAGCATTTAATCAAGAACACCAAGCCCTATATGTACCCCAGCGTTGGTGGTGTTAATTTTTGAACTCCTTTGTCATGCCCTTAGCAAAAAATTACCTGTCAATCAAGTCAAAATCATCGATCAAGCATGTTAAGCTTTTTCTAACATATTTTAAGTCTTGAATTAGGTAGCTTGATCAAAATTGGGCTATGTTGACTAATATCCCTAGACAATTGAGGTAGAGGCAAAGGCTAGACAATCTAGATTCTAGATGGTTGATGCATCTAAATGTTTGATGCTTGAATAATTAATCATCAATGTACAATGGATGCTATATCTATCTTGATTTATGCAAAAATATGCATGTTTTCATGTCTTCTACAACTAATTTGGTATTTGGGATGTTTGTTTTAAGTATAAATGCAAATATAATTATATATATATAATTAATATATATATATATATATATATAGGCAGACACTCCGCTTCCTAGATTTTTGGAAAATGACGCTTCCGCGTCCCCGCTCCCGAAAAACAACCCCGCTTCGTCCCTCTTTCGTGCAACATTGGTTGAGAAACTTAGCCACAGGGCCTGCGGGTTGAGGAGGACTGCCTCCTCAGCCTGCAGGCCTTGTGGCTGGGTTTCTCAGCCACACAATGACCCTGTGTGGTTGAGAAACTCAACCACAGGGCCAAAAAAAATTCAAAAAACTATATTTTTTTTCTTCCAGATTTTGTCACCATGCCACCAAAGGGTTCTGGAAAGTCTCGTGACCTGGCATGGGCACATGGTCAACGAATCATTGCTGGTAATGACCACCATATCAAGTGCAATAATTGCAATGCACAATGCATGCAAACATAAACAGGCTGAAATAACACCTAGCCAGAATTCCTGGGAATGGTGTGGGATGTTGTCAAAGTTGCCCTGATGAAGTCACTATTGAAATTTTGGAATCCATTAAAGAAGAAAGTTCTAAGAGGGTAAAAAGGAAGGATGGGATTGTTGGGATAGGTAGATCTTCATCTCAGAGTGAAACACAGATTCAAAGTCCAGGTATTGGTAACTCCTCTTCAAGTGTTGTGGCAAACAAGAGGATAACCTCTTCTTTCTTCAATCCTCGTACAACTGCAGGATCTCAACCAACCTTGAATAGTTTTAATGTAAAGAAGAGGAAGGAGGAAGATATGGCAGTGAGGAGGTTTTGGTACCATAAACATCTTTCATTCAACTATGCAAAGTCTTATTTTTATCAGCCCATTGTGGATGCCATTGCAAGTGTTGGCCTTGGATACAAAGCCCCATTTTATAATGCACTTAGGGGGAAAGAGCTAAATGAGGAGCTTGAGTGTGTCAAGGAACATTTGGAAAGCATTAAAAGCTCATGGAAATTTACAGGTTGTACAATTATGTCTGATGGGTGGACATATTAGAGGGGTAGAACATTAATAAATTTTGTTGTAGCTTGCCCTAAAGGAACCATGTTGCTAAAATCCATTGATGCATCTGCAAATGCAAAATATGCACATTTGATTTTGTCATTGTTGGCTGACGTGGTGGAGGAAGTTGGGGTTACAAATGTTGTCGAAGTAATCACGGACAATGCAACAAATTATGTGGCAGCTGGAAGGTTGCTTTGTGCCAAATATCCCACCATTTTTTGGACTCCATGCGCTGCCCATTGCATAGACTTGATGCTAGAGGACATTGGGAAGTTGGAGTGGGCGCAAGATGTTGTGCAAGAATGCAAACAAATTACCACATATATTTATAATCATGCTTGGGTTTTGAACCTTATGAGGGAATTCACATAGGGTGAGCTTGGTCGCCCAATTGTCACATGGTTTGCTACAAACTTTCTTTCCCTCCAAATCCTTTTGTATGAGTACCAAGCTTTGAGAAGAATGTCTTGTAGCCAACAATGGGTATTTTGGAAAGATAGCGCAAACCAGAAGCATTGTCTGTGAAAGCATCTGTCTTTGGTGATAGTTTGTGGGACAAAGTCACTAAGATTGTCAGCTTCATTGAGCCCCTTGTGAAAGTCTTGAGATTGATGGATGGAGAGAAACCTGCAATGGGATATATTTATGAGGGCATGGACAAGGCCAAAGAGGCCATCAAGACTTTCTATATGGGAAATGAATCTAAATATCTTCCTATATGGCAAATTATTGATTCCAGGTGGGACTTGCAACTACATTCACCATTGCATCTAGCAGGAGCATATTTCAATCCAAGCTTATTCTATAATGAGGGATCTAGCATTCAAAGAGATCCTGAGGTGATGAGAGGTGTCATGATATGCATTGAGTAGATGTTCCAGGATCAAGATATTCAGGACAAAATCAACATACAACGCGATATGTACAAGGAAGCATCTAGCATGTTTGGATTCAGCTCAAGCCAATGTATCAAGGACAAGAAAATGCCTTGTAAGTGCAAATTGTTAACTTAGCTTGTAGTTTTGCTCATTCTCTTTTATATGTTTGGCATTGCAAACTGATAATCTTTGTTGTTATTTTTTTACAGCGCATTGGTGGATAGATTGTGGCACCGAGGCACCACAATTACAAGACTTCGCCATCAGAGTTCTGAGTCAACCCTGGAGTGGTTCTTCTTGTGAGCGCAATTGATCAATGTTTGAGCACATCCACAACAAAAATAGAATAGGTTGGAGCATGAGAGGTTGGAGAACTTGGTTTTCATCTACTACAACCTTCGAATGCTCACAAAACAAGTGCAACCCAAGGATACGAATCCAATTTTATTGGATGCTATTGATTTAGAGTCTGATTGGGTTGTGGAGGAGGAGGTCCCTAATTTGAGTTGGCTTGATGAAGAGACAGAGGACCTCTCTAGTTTGCCATCTCAAATGGAGACTCCAAACACACTTGCCTCATAGTTGCTTCAACCTTCTGATGTTAGCACTAGCTCCACCAGGGCTTATTGTAGGCGTGATTGTCCATGAGTGATGAGACTCAAGATTGTTATGAGACAACCATTTATCATTTATGACATATTTATTTGAATTTTGAACTTGCTGAATTTTTTTATTTTAATTACGGAATCACGAGTCATTTTCTTATTCAATATCTAAATGTTTTGCTTACAAAAATCAAATATGTTATGTTGTACTTTTATAGATATGAGATGATGTTATGAATTATTGCATATATTGTGGTTTTTATAACTTATAAGGATTGGAATTGTCATTAGTTTCTTTTTTGTGCTTAAAATTTACCATATTTTAACGTTTTGTTTGTATTTTGACGAGTCTTATGTGAGTCTCATAAGGGTCGTCCTCGAGTCTTATACGAGTTGACGAGTCAATGCTGTGATGAGTCTTATACGAGTACGAGTTGTGCAACATTGGCAGTAGCTACAGGGTCGAAGTTGTGGTCGAAATTGCAACTGGAAGCTGGTTGATGCAGGATTGAGTTGTTTCTATTGGAAGGGATGACTTGGTACTTAGAGGAGGATTTGGTCTAGGGTTTGGGTCTTTGTTCTCTCATTTGAAGGAGATTCTATAAGAAGAGAAGAGTTTTCTGAGTTTTCCCCTCTGATGGGTTTTTCCCTAGCTTGGAGCATAATTTTTGTGTCCACTGCTTTACTATTTTTTTCTTGTTATTTGCTTGATGAAAAAGATCTAATAAAGAAACTCAAGAAGATTAATAAAGTTCACAAACAAGTATTAAGGTTAAGGGAAATTGGAATTAATAGCTGCCAGATTGCATTTCTTAGCAGAGATAGCGTGTTCCATTCTCCCTATGCCATACTTAACACTTTCCTTCCCACATTACAAGCCCCATATCTCACCCGCATTCTTACGACACAACTTGTCCTTAGTTCTTGGAGATTTGGCATTCATATGCACACTGATCAACTAGTCCCTTTGACCATGGAACTTGATGAAGAAGTCTTCTCCCCTCCATTACCACATTATTATACACTAAAATGTATCAATTGAAGGGTGGACTAGGGAAATGTCACTTCCCCTTGAGCTGGAAGCATTTGTAATGACCCATCGCTTATTATAGGGAACACAAGAATATTAGCATGCACACGATGCATCTATATGATAGCTACATATGCATGCATCGTATGTATTGCACTAGTATACATACTGGCTAATATTGGAAAATGTCTAAGTTTCGGGTAATGAACTGATTATCGAAGTAAATTCTTGACTCACCAAGAATATAATAAATATATCAAGTGGGGTACTTGATATTTATACCACCAGTATACATATATGATTAACGCATCAAAATAAATAAATAATAACAACGAATTATGAATTAAATTTTTTTAATTTATAATTTAATTTAGTGAAAATAAATAAAGTAATTTATTTAATATACAAATAAGGTACTTTATTTAATTTATAAATAAAGTGATTTACTTAACTTATAAATGAAGTAATTTAGCTGAAGTATAAATTAAATAAATTGAAATAATGTCAGCTCATAAACTAACATTACAATTGCAACTAACGCCTCATCACATTAATATAACCGCCTTATAAATATAACCGTCTCTAATAAAAAATTAAAGGGGATTCTAGAAAGAACGAGACAGACAACCGAGCGAAAGTGAAGACGATGAGACAAACATTAGAGCAAATGGGAAGACAGTGATGGGCTTTGAGACGGTGGAGTTTGGGGGCATATAAGGGAGTCGAGGAGACCATGAAGGGGGTAAAAGGCATGAAAGGAGAGTTTTATTTCTTAACTGTGGGAGAAGCAGAGATTGTGGAAAGAAACCAGAGTCTTGAGCAATTGTTCTTCGGGTTTTGGGCACGGGGGCCAGAAGAACTCTAATTTGAAGTCTTTTGGGTCTGGGAACCAGATAGGTTGATCCCAGATAGGCTGGGAGGAAACAGTCGGTTTGGTAGCAGCAACAAAAGCAACAACAAACATGAAATGTCTCCATACTGATTTCCAGGTATTCTTCTGCATTTAAATTTTAAATTTCAGTTCAAATTTACTATATGGTTAAATTGCACAACTAGGGTTCTACAACATCTAATAGGGTTTACCATTAACCACCCTTACCAAGGGGGAAAAGACCTTTGCGAGGACTTGGTCTTTATTTTGGACTTGGTACTTGACATTCAAGTTCGGTTCACTTACATGCATTGTTGATCTTAGTCTCTGATGAATGTTGCTTTCACTAGAATCCATGCTGTTTTTGTCAGGTGGATCATTGTAGCCCAGAGCTTGGGCACCGACTCCATTAGTACCCAAGCCCTTTAGAGAAGTACATGGCCTAAGCAGATGCTATGTTGGGAGACTCTAGCCTCTTGACAACGCTAGTAGATGACACAAGACCTAGAGTACCTCTAGGATCCAGGACTTTGGTCAACTTTGACTTGGGTTTGAGGATTCTTCATGATGACACCATTGGACCCAGTGTCCCTTGAGGCTAGCCTTGACACAACTTGATTGGTAGGCGTTGATTTAGAGGATAGACAAGGATGGTCTCCCATTGGGAAATTATGGAGGGCTTGTTGCACTAGAGGAAGCGCTAACGCTATAGAAAAGGAGGCCTTATTTGATAGTTGGAGATCCATGGAGACCACTTGATGGCACCCTAGCTAGAGCTTGCGACCCCATAGGAGCTATTGAGGTGGATATGAGGGCGACCACTCAAATTTTGGATCATCTAGTCACCTACACAGATTTTGACACATCAACACACTTTGGCATGGCATTTTGAGCAATAATTGGGTATGATGTCAGCAATTTAAGATGCTACCATTCACATGTGTGGGATAATTAGGCTTGTTTTGTTGTTAGCTAGTGTGTTGGCTTGTAACCCAAGGTCATTTATGGTCAAACTTGATTTTAGGGGCTTCATTAGTCTAAATTAGGATAGCTAAACCTTATATAAGTGGAGGTTAGCCACATTTCGTTTTCATCATTATTTGTGATCTAATTCGACCCTCTTAGAGAATTTGACCTAGCTGAATTGTATCTTTTATCTTGTGGAGATGTGATCTATTGAAGATTTTTTTTATGATGGAACTACTCTTTGGTATTGGAGATGTCATTTTGGAGCAATAACAAATTGATTCATGCATTCTATCTTGTAAGTTTAGCTTGTATTTGACAAATCATTGTATTTTATGGCTATTGTATTTTATGGTTAGTTATCTAGGGTTTCTATGTGCTAGTTATTGTTGAAAATTATTCTATGGAATCTCAATAATGGTATTGCATGCATTACCCACTTATTGAATTTATATGACACTCCCATAAGTGAATCTTTCAATGAGCTTTCTTGATTGCCTTTGCTCTCCCACAAAAATGATAGCTAGGGTTTGAAACCTAGGGTTTCATATTTCTCTTACTCCTTGTTGTTTTCTTGTTAAAATTGGCAACTAGGGCCAAAATCCATGTGGGTCATCTTATTTATGGCCGCTGATATTTTTCCTAGATTCCTCTTGTCGATAGGTGTAGGATTGATCTAAAGATCATTCGATTCCGACAAGTATTTATGGAGATATGAATTTATTTGTATTTACTTGACAAATTGTCATGGTCGGCCAACAGCTAAATGTGTGGCACACATGCCCAACAAATCATATAAGTACAAGTGAGGTTGATTCATTATCAATTCATCTCATCTCACTCATTCTTCTTTCTCTCTCTTTAGCTTTGGGTTACACAAGGAGCAGCTCACACGTGGGAAGGAGGAGGATGCAGAAGGGCAAGGAAGACGCAAAAGCTGTTGAAGGTCTCTTTTACCAGCGTTGACCTTAGAAGAGTGCAGTTTTTGTGTGGCTACCTCTCCTAGGCAGGATGTAAATTTTGGCACGCAAACCGAGGCAATTTGACCTCTGGTTTGACCAGCGTTGACTGCACTAGTTTGGGGTAGCAGGTTGACTTCAGTCAACAACAGTTTGACTGCATTTTTGGGGTTGTTTATGGGCTTCTTCTTCAGGCTGTTCAAGGACTAGTTGATCGGGAAATTGACCAAGCATATTGGAGGTCAATTTCATCTCATTTGACTAAGCTTGACTTTGTTGATCTAGAGTTTGCTGCTGCTGATATAAAATTACAGAATTCTGATTTTGTACTATTTCTCTCTGCTAAACTATTGAAGATAAAAGAAGATTTGATAAAAGGGTTTCCCCGCATTGGGGTTTGTCCCTGGCTAGTTGCCACAACTTGTGTCTTTTTTCTTGGCTTGTTTTCTGTCGATTGTTTAATATTCTATCTGCACTTTACTTAATATATATGTGATTTCTAATCAGTGGCTAATAAGTAGTAAACTGCTCTAAGCATGGAACATACCATAATTTAACATGGTATCAGAGGTGAGGTGAAGACAAAGCCCAAGCAAGAGCAAGAGCAATCACCGAAAGTTGGCAAGGCTATCCTAAAAACTTCATGGGGTCCTCAACACTCTTCCTATCCGAAGATAAGCTCCGTGAGAAGTCTGACTATCACGGATGGAAGATGTCTCTCGATCTGACTTTAGAAGATCAGGAAGTGTTGGACCATGTGAGAGGCAATGTTGGTGTGCCTCCATCAAATGCATCCGCTGCTGCCAGAAGCAAGTGGACCAAGGGAGAATTCAAAGCAAAGAAGATCATCCGAGACTCTATCGACAAGCGACTGGTGGCCTATGTTTCCAAGATGACCACCTCCAAGGAAATCTACGATAGATTGGTGAGTTTATTTAAACTTAATGATGCAAATCAAGTTTTGTTCCTTAGAAATAAGCTGAAGGAAATTAAGAAGGGCAAAGATGAGAGTATGCAAGCATATTTCTTAAGGATCACTGAGATAAAAAATGATCTCCTATCTATTGGGGAAGTAGTTCTTGACAGGGAAATGACTATCACAACTCTTGGAGGACTGCGACCTGAATGGTATATATTCAGGACTACTCTTCTCAACAATAATGTCATCCTAGGATTTGAGGAATTGATGGCTAGATGTATTCAAGAAGAAACAAGGATGGAAGAGCAAGAAATGCCAACACTTAAATGCAATCCATCTGCCTTTTCTTCTCATGGTAAAAGAAGAAACAATTCTGGGGCTAAATCCAAAGGAAAGGCTGGATCGAAGGGTGGAAGAAAAGGACGATGTTACAATTGCAACAAAATCGACCACTATGCAAGGGAGTGCCCTGATAAAAGGGACTCACACCATGACGATGACCAAAATCACTCTCAAGGCAATCAAAGGAATGGCAGGTCAAATGGCAGAGGTAAAAGAAATGCTGGAAATCAAGGAAGAGGACAACCCTTCAAGAAGGCAAGAAACTGCAGGTATGAATCTAACGTTGTTAACAATAAGCAAGATGAATATTGTCTACCAGCAGACCTCTCTACTACTGCTCCCCCAGACTCACTGGGAAATTGGCTTATTGACAGTGGTGCCTCAAGGCACTTTACTGGTTACAAAGAAGCTCTCTCTAATCTGATAGAGAAGGAGACCAACCTAGAAATTGTTCTTGGGGACAACACAAAATATTCTGTGAAAGGCGTAGGGAATGTCACTCTTCAATTGATTCAGGGTAATACAATTCATTTACAAGAAGTCCTATATGTACTTGATCTAAAAAAGAACTTGGTGTCCGTTTTGGCAATGGAAGACAAAGGCTACAAGGTGACTTTCATCGATGGCAAGGTACGTGTATGGAAAAAGAATTTTAAAAAAGCTTTCACTCTTGGGTTTTGAGTTGAATCATTATATGAGGTCGGAGGAAGTCCGCTAGGTGTCATGTCTTGTGACACATCACTTCAGTCCGAACTATGGCATCAAAGGTTTGCTCATCTTCATTATAAAGCTCTACCCAATGCAAGACAAATGGTGATAGGGATGCCTGAGTTCCGAGTAGAGCAAGAAGGTGTATGTCCTGGATATGTTGAAGGGAAGCTCAAAAGGGGACCATTCCCCTCAAGCCAAAGCAAGACCTCCGATATATTGCAGTTGGTTCACTCAGACATATCTGGTATGATGCCTGTGAACTCCTTGGGAGGATATTTATATTACCTCACTTTTACAGATGATTATTTTCGCAAGACTTGGATATAATTCTTGAAAAAGAAGGATGAAGTGTTCACTTGGTTTCGTCACTTCAAAGCCTTGATCGAGAATCAAATCGAAAAGAAGATCAAGATCTTAAGGACTGATAATGGGACTGAGTATGAATCCAATAAGTTCCATGACTTTTGCAAAGAGGCTGGCATTAAGAGGGAGACTACAACACCATATACCCCTGAGCAGAATGGTGTGGAGGAAAGGAAGAATCGTACGATTGTGGAAGCTGTCCGTGTTATGCTCCATGATCAAAGACTTCCAAAGTTTCTATGGGTCGAAGCTGTGAATAGCGCTGTATATGTGCAAAACCGATGACGTCATCAAGCACGAAGTTCCAAGACTCCCGAAGAGATGTTCACCGGTAACAAACCTGACGTATCTCATTTTAGAATTTTTGGAAGTTCTGTATATTTTCATGTGCCAAAGGAGAAAAGGAATAAATTGGGTGCATCTGGAAAGAAAGGAATCTTTGTGGGCTATAGTGAAAATACTAAGGGCTATAGAATCTATGTGCCTGGTCAAAGGGAAATCGAGATTAGCCATGATGTCACCTTTGATGAAGATATGGCTCTTAGCAAAGTTGACAATCTTCCTACTCAAAGGTGATTTAAAGAAGCTGACACCAGGGAACCGAAGGAAAAGGAAGATGAGACGATGCCCGATGTGGAAGAACCTATGGATCCTATTGATTCTCCTCCGCAAGAGCCTTCCTCTTCTAGGAAAAGGCCTTCATGGCTTAGGGGGACACTTGATGATGTTGAAGGACACATTGCACCCAGAGGGACTTTTCGGGAAAGTAAGAAGGCGACTAGGTATCAGGGATACCATCATGAGCACGATCATCCAAAATGAGCCTTCATCATTTGCAAGAGCTGTCAAGCATCAAGTATGGAAGGATGCTATGACTGAGGAATATGAGTCCATCACGAAAAACGATGTCTGGGATGTGGTCCCTAGACCCCAGGACAAAGAAGTTGTCACTTCGAAATGGCTTTACAAGATAAAGCATGTAGTTGATGGAAGTGCTGAAAAGTATAAGGTTTGTTTTGTCACTCGTGGCTTCTGTTAGAAGGAAGGAATAAACTATGACGAGATATTTGCACTTGTTGGCCAATATACCACCATCCGCTCGATCATAGCCCTTGCTGCTTCGCAAGGATGGAACCTACATTAGATGGATATCAAGACCACGTTCTTGTATGGTTTGATCAAAGAGGAAGTCTATGTGGAACAACTCGAGGGGTTTGAGATTCATGATCGGGAATCTCACGTGTGCAGGTTGAAAAAGCCCTCTATGGGCTGAAGCAGGCACCCCGAGCGTGGTATGAGAGGATCGATAGCTACTTGATGAAGCTGGGATTCACTAGGAGTGAAGTCGACCCTAATCTTTACTTTAAGGTTGAAGATGACAAACCTCTCATACTAGTGCTGTACGTTGATGACCTTTTTCTAATAGGTGCAGACCCTCTCATTCACAAATGTAAGAGGGAGTTGGCTTCTGACTTTGCGATGAAGGACCTAGGATTGATGCACTATTTCCTAGGACTGGAAATCTGGCAGAAACCAGGGGAGATTTTCCTATCTCAAGGAAAATATGTGGTGAAGATATTGGAAAGGTTCGGTATGGTGGACTGCAAACCTGTGACTACCCTGATGGAGCTTGACTTCAAGTGGTAGTGCTGTCGGACCTGTTTTACAAAATGCTATCGAGTATCGTCAACTCATTGGAGCATTGATGTTGTTGGTGAACTCTTGTTCGGATATATGTTTTGCAGTCAACACGTTGAGTCAACATATGGTTGAGCCTCACCACACACATTGGATTGGTGCCAAGAATCTATTGAGATATCTTCGTGGCACAATCACACATGGTTTGAGATACATTGTCGGAGATGTGGGACTACATGGATATACCGATGCTGATTGGGTAGGCAGTGTGGTGGACCGAAATAACACTTCCAGGTGCTGTTTGTCTTTGGGATTTGCCTCGATATCCTGGATGAGCAGGAAGCAGAAGTCGGTGGCTTTGAGCACCGCAAAGGCAGAATACATTGTTGCTAGTATGGCCTCTTGTGAGGTAGTCTGGTTGCGAAAGCTCTTCAGTGAGCTGTTTGGATTCACATTGGAAACTACCATGATCCTGTGTGACAACCAGAGCGAGATTCGTTTATCAGAGAATCTCGTATTTCATGATCGCTCCAAGCACATTGATATCAGGTACCACTATATCTGGGATATCGTACAGCGGGGAGCAATAAGGCTCCAACATATCGGTATAGATGAATAGGTCATCGACATTTTGGCAAAGCCCCTAGGAAAGGTCAAATTCTTGACTTTTCAAGAACGACTTGGTGTCGTTGAGAGACCCTCTTATGAGGGTCGTGTATGATGCAGATATTGAGCTCTGGGAGCTCCAGGGGGTTGCGGGGTACTTCTTGGAGCGACATGCGACCACAAGGCAACTCACCATCCCCTGGTGGTGCACTGTGTACATGGTGAAAGATTTAACCTTCCCCTGTGACACCCCGTGGCGATTGTGGGACAGGATGATTAGTTCTCCTGTGGGCCAGGATGATTAGTTCTCCCGTGGCGACTGTGGAATAGGATGATTAGTTCTCCTGTGGCCATCGTTGGACAGGATGATTCGTTCTCCTGTGGACAAGATAATTAGTTCTCCTGTCGAGGCATCCTGCCCATGCAGTCTAGGACTCATGGGAAGTACCTATCATCTGATCAATGAGTAGGGAAATGGGATTAGGGACCATTAGTAGTACTATTGATGGACGCATCGTTGTATCTATCGTACTCCCTATGCTAGGATGACCTCGATTGATCTGGGATCAGTGAGAGTGGTATGACACACTCTGAGACTGACTTCGGGTTACTGGAGGATGGTATGATACATCCCTGATCATTTCTTCTTCTTCATAGTTCAGCAGAGCAGAGCTAGCAGTGCATTTGATGGCTGGGACAGTACCGACGGTCAGATGGATTAGCAGATGGAGTTCTCCCTAGTTGAGAGGGAGTGTTAAAATTGGAAACTAGGGCCAAACTCCATGTGGGTCATCTTATTTATAACAGTTGATATTTTTCCTAGATTCCTCTTGTCGAGAGGTGTAGGATTGATCTAAAGATCATCCGATTCCGACAAGTCTTTATGGAGATATGAATTTATTTGTATTTACTTGACAAATTGTCAAGGTTGGCCAACAACTAATCATATAAGTACAAGTGAGGTTGATTCATTATCAACTCATCTCATCTCACTCATTTTTCTCTCTCTCCTTAGCTTTGGGTTACAGAAGGAGCAACTCACACGTTGGAAGGAGGAGGACGCAGAGGGGCAAGGAAGATGCAGAAAGAAGGATGCAAAAGCTGCTGAAGGTCTCTTTGACCAATGTTGACCAAGCGTTGACCTTATAAGAGTGGTTTTTGTGTGGCTGCCTCTCCTAGGTAGGCCGCATATTTTGGCACACAAACCGAGGCAATCTGACCTCTGTTTTGACCAGCGTTGATTGCGCTAGTTTGGGGCAGCAGGTTGACTTGAGTGAACAACAGTTTGACTGTGTTTTTGGGGCTGTTTGTGGGCTGCTTCTTTAGGCTATTCGAGGACTAGTTGACTGGGAAATTGACCAAGCATATTGGAGGTGAATTTCACCTTGTTTGACTAAGCTTGACTTTGCTGATCTAGGGTTTGCTGCTGCTGATATAAAATTACAAAATTCTAATTTTGTACTATTTCTCTTTGCTGAACTATTGAAGATAAAAGAAGATTTGATAAAAGGGTTTCCTCGCATTGGGGTTTGTCCCTGGCTAGCCGCCACATCTTGTGTCTCTTGTCTTGGCTTGTTTTCTGTCGATCGTTTAATGTTATGTCTGCACTTTCCTTAATATATATGTGATTTCTAATCAGTGGCTAATAAGAAGAAAAGAAGTAAATTGCTCTAAGCATAAAACATACCATAATTTAAGATTTCTCGTAAGGACTCCATCACTCAAGGTCAAGCCACTGGACTTGGTTACATTGTTCATACTCAAATTTAATTTCAATACACATTTCTTTTTCCTAAATCCTAATTTCAACCTCGTTAGTAAAGTTGCTAGTTAGGGTTAGGGTATTTATTTCAACGAGGGATGATTATGTTGCCTAGTGGAGGGATTCAACACTTGGTTGTGAGGTATTTGCCTCAAAATCAACCTTTTCATGTGGCTAATTTCTCATTTTTAGGGCTGACATCCTTTCCCCTAAGTAAATTGTGCCCTAGAAAAATCCTAGTTTTCCATAGGCTTCAACTTGTGACTTATTGAAAGCTTCTTGTGCCAAAAATTGAAAGTATATATTTACTATAAGCCTTTTCTTGGCCTTGTGATCCTAGACAAGCTTGTTAGCCTTACTTATTCTCAAACCCTAGGTTACGTGGTGCCATAACTAGGCCTTTTGGAGGATGCCCAAAGCTCTAATTGTGTTCGGTGAGCCTTGTTCCTAAGTAGGGAATCCTTAGCTTATTTTGTCACCTTTCCTCTTGTGCTTGTCCTATCCTTTACGTGACCTAATATAAGGAAGCCTCCCTTGTGGTGAAAGTCCTCTAAAGAGTAGGAGGTAGTGGCTGTGGTGATAGTGGGCCACTCCTCATATTGTTGTCCATTGGTCTAATTCTTGTCTTGTGAGCTCCCATTGCAAGACTTGCTAGATTTTTAGGCAACTGGCCCAACTCAGCCCTCTTGGCCCTCCATAAGATGCTCTTTTGCCGACCACCTTCCACAGGCCCTCTTTTCCCTTAAGAGATCTGAGTCCTACTCGACCTTCTCCTTCCCAGGATGCTCTCTTTCCAACCACCTTCCAGAAACCCTCTCTGCTGTTAAGGGGTGTGAGGCCTACTCGGCCTCCTCCTCCACAAGATGCTCTCTTGCTGACCATAAGAATGAATCACTCACCGTTAATACTTTTCCAAAGGGTGCAATACCATGGGTTATTGTTATGAATATAAATTATATAAAATAAAATGAATATAAATATTATAAATAATAAATAATCAAAATAATGATTATCCTAGATAGTCATGGATGATTATCCAATTATGTGAAAAGGCATGTATAAAAGACATGCCCAATCATGGAAGGACACCTACCTAGGTATATAAGCAAGGCTTCATTGTAAGATTCATCATCCTTGTACATTTATCTTACTAATAAAATATTATTTTACAAATACCTTTATGTATTTTACATTTAAAGTAAAACACTCTTAAGTATTGTTGTTTCAGTGGTATCAAATCCATGCGAGCCTTTGGACGTTATCCGCTGCACAATATGCGATTAAGTTTACGTCCTGAATTCATTTAGTAGTTAAGTGAAATTCAAGAAGTGTTTCAGCAATTAGAAAAATCATGTGCAGAAATTACAACTTGTTTAAAGGAAGAATACACTGACATGAAAGGGACTAACATTAAAGAATGTTCGAACCAAGGAAATGTTGTTGAACATGTTGCTCAAGGTGACATAGATAAAACTGTTGAAGAAGATGACAAAACTGATGTTGCAAGCCAGGAAATCGTGGGTTCTGATCTAGTTCAGTCAAATTCCAATATAATTGATTTGCAACAGAAAAGGGAGGATGAAGAACAAAATTACAAGGATCTTAATGAACCGGGGATTGATCAAGAGACTCCTGAAACTAACAGCAATGCAGATACATAATCTTGTGAACTTGATGATGCCCCTAAGGAAGTTAGAGCATGTGAAACTAATTCTATCGAAAACAGGGCAATTACTTTTATTACCAATGACAATCCTACTCTGGTATCATTTCTGGATGATATTGAGAGACTCCAATTCAATATAAAGAGAACCACAGAGGTGCGAGCCAGAACGGTGACAGTAACACTTGAGCAATCAATTTGTGAGGAAGAACGAGACAACATCAATGCATATAATTCATCAAAGGCAGAAATACAAGGATTTGTCTCTGATGCTTACTCCTTATTTTGTCAAGATTCTATTCATGACCAACTTGTTTAGGTAACAATAGGTTCTGTGAGATTGATTTTACTGCCCATTGGAGGAAGTCAACTTGTCTACTTGGAAATTGGAGAAAGAACATTAATAGAAGTGAAACGTTTGGCCATTGAGTTTGATGTATCTTGCCTGGACATAAATCCTATTGGTGAAAATCCTAACCGAAGTGAAATGGTAGTTGTTGGACTGTGGGAAGACCATAACATTAGGCTTTACTCTCTTCCTAGTCTGGATTCATTAAAAGGATCCACTTTGTGGAGAAAGTTCCACCCCGATCTGTTCGCCTTTGCGATTTTGAGGGGATTTCATACTCGCTATGTGTTCTTGCAGATGGGAATTTATATAACTTTCTTGCATTGACTATGAACAACATAGAGTTTTTTGATCATGGGAACAAGATTTCCTCAGCAAAGACAGGCATAACGACTTCATCAGAGGCAGCTTCGGGCTAGACATCATAGAGCCTGCGCAAAGGCTAGCATAAGGGTTCCAGGAGGATGAGTTTCTGAAGGAAAATTGTGTCGGAGTTGCATGTGGGAGATGGGTAATTCTCTTAGATAATTTTGGCAAGATTTTCTTGCTGTTTGGATTGCCAGTTGGGAATCCATAGATTGTACTCAGGTTTCACTGCTGCATAATAATAAAAGCCCTTCATTGTTGCACCGGTTTTTGCACATTGGGTTTTTCTGAGGACATTTGTCCAAAAATAATAGTGTCATTTTATGTGTGTGTGCGTGCTAGTATTTTCTCAGTTCCAACGTTAATTATTTTTCATAGTTTTATTTGTGAAGGTTGCAGTGTGATTAATTTGGTATTTCTGTAGCAAATAAATTGTAAATTAATTAACAATTAGAAGAATTAATTCCAGTTGCTACAATAGAATTTCAGCAGTAAGTTGAAATTTTCACATGGTATCAAAGCGTGATTGATCAGCCAAGGAACTCAGAAGAGAATTTCATTGTTCAAAGGGAGCAGCAGGTCGAAATTCTCCGAGGCTGCGCAATACCTAGACAAGCAAGCCGAATTGCTGGGCAAGAAGGTCGATTTTTAGTTGTAGGGTTGTAGAAATTCGATTTGCCTAGGATAGCGAATCCAACAGTTAGAGGGCGTAGCAAGAACTCAGATTTTCGTGAGCAGATTTCTGGTTGGAGGCAGAGGGTTTTGTAGCAGTGGAACTAGTGCGGGGTGGAAGAGAAAAGCGCACAAGGCAAAGGGAAAATTTCTCTTAGGGAACTTCGAGTCTCAACAATTTGATTTTCCAGTTGTAGATTGGTAGCAGTAGCTAGCAGATTTGCGCATTCCAGGATGAAGTGCGAGTAGTAGAGTAGCAGCCAAGCAGAAGGAAAGAGGGAGTTTTCGACAGATCAGAGATGGCCACAGCGGGACTTAGAGATCATGATAGGTTGGAAGGTTCCTCCAACTATGTCATCTGGAAGGCTAGAATGTCCTTCCTATTAGATGAATATGGCCTGAAGCTCTACATAGACAACATTGTGGCAGTTCCCCAAGATGCGGATCAATTGAAGGAATACCGGAAGGAGACGGGGAGGGCGAAGCAGTTGATCTTGGATGGAGTTCGAGATCATATAGTCTCACATATAATGGCCAAGGGAACAACCAAAGAGATGTGGGAAGCTTTCTCCACGCTATACCAGGGTTCTTCCGAGCAATGGAAGATGTTCCTGGAAGAGAAGCTGAGATGCATTAGGATGAAAAAAGGGGAAGGCATAGGTTCCTTCCTCACTAGAATTCACGTGGTCTGAGACCAACTTGCAGCTGTTGGGGCAACACCTCAACCTTTAGAGTTAGTACGGTTGGCACAAATAGTGTCTCAGAGGATTGACAAGTTTTTGTCCAAAGTATATTGGGTAGAGATAGGCTACCAAACTAGGACAAAATGTGGTCTGACTTACAACAAGAGGAGTTGAGGCGAGCTCTTCTAAAGAGCTCCATCAGTGGCTGCAGTAGAAGCGGATCAAAGGGTGTGAAGGAGGAGGAGAATGGGGTCCTCACATCAAAGGGTCCCAGTCAGGGGCAGGGGTAGCAAAAGAAGAAGAAGGACCTGTCAAAGGTCAAGTGCTTTAGGTGTGGTCAACTCGATTGCTATAACACGCAGTGTCCTCTCAAGAAGAAGGACAAGTTGGAGAAGCAGGACGAGCATGCAGTGTCAGCCGAGATTGACAAGTTGTCCTCCAGGTTGCAGGAAGACTTCGCGATGTTTGCAGCCATACCTCTAGGAGTGAGGTGGGGTGATTTGGAGTTGTAGCCCTAGAGAGCTACAGAGATTGGGCAGGGTCCTTGAGGAGTCCACCTCATGGATCAATACTTGGCTACGATGGGCCCACAATATTCAATAGCATGATGGATTAGTGGCAGTTGATGCAGTCAGTACCATAGTGATAGTTGTCGACTAGTAGCAGTGAGGTTGAGGAGCGTAGTGCAGTGTTGACAATAGAGAGGGTGGCCTAGTGCAGAGTTGGCAACAATGCAAATTCTTCAGTGACAATGCAGATGCTAGTAGCAATGAGGACTTGAGAGACAAATGCATCATATTGGAAATAGTTGATTTAGTATTTCGGGTGCTTCTTAGTTGCAATAGTTGCAATTGCAACAACAATAGATGAGAGGGAGTTGCAGTGCAAATGCAGGGTTAACAGTAGGACAAATGCAGCATCAGAGTTGCGCTGTGGTTGATGGGCAACAACAGTCAAACATCAGTAACGTGACAGGAGATGATACAGAGACTGAGTTTTGTGACAGGGTGTGCTACTAGAACACAATCCTCGCTAACAAGGAGTATTAGTTTTTGTAGCATAAGATGTGTTCTAGCCACAAAATTTTGTGGAGAGGATGGAATACATGAGGTATCCAAAACCCATAAATCTTTTCTGAAAATTCCACCTAGAGATGGCTTAATTAGATTATTAACCTATTTCTTAATGTTTCCTAAGCCTAAGCATAGTAATATTGGTTAATTAATTAGAATTAATTAAGTCAAGGTGCAAATCATATAGAAACTGACTCGGATTGACTCCGATATAATCCTAGACCTTGATTAAGTTCTAATCTTGGTTGTTAGTACTCCAATAGAGGATTATAAGAAGAAGTCGATGGGCACTTGGAGAAGATACACCAGAGAGTTCGATTTTCTTAGTAGATCGATTTCTAGAGAGTAGCAATAGTTGCCGGAGAGCCAGAGATCAAAGTAGAGACAGTGAGGGGCATAGATAGTGATTCAGAGGAACTTTTCAAGATCTAGAGAGGCTGCAACAAGAGGTCGAGTTATTCCTTGTGGGGCAGCGCAGAGGACTTCGCAGTTGCTTCATAAGAGAAACTCGATTGAGCTGGAGGAAAAATCGTTTTCAGTTCCAGAGGTCGGGCAGAGGGTCCAAATTGCCAGAGAGGAGATTTCCTCAACATAGACAGGTAGAACGACTTCATCAGAGGAAGTTCCAGGCTAGACGTCATAGGGTTTGCGTAAAGGCTAGCGTAAGGGTTATGAGTTTCTGAAGGAAAGTCATGCCAGGGTTGCTTGTGGAAGAAGGTTAATTCCTTAGATAATTTTGGCCAGATTTTCTTTTGCTGTTTGGATTGCCAGTTTGGCATCCATAGATTGTACTCAGATTTCACTGCTGCATAATAACAAAACCCTCAGTGGTTGCACCAATTTTCCCACATTGGGTTTTTCCGGGGACGTTTGTCCTAAAATAACGGTGTCATTTTATGTGCGTGTGTGCTAGTATTTTCTCATTTCCAACACTATTTATATTCCGCAGTTTTGTTTGTGAAGGTTGTAGTGCGATTAATTTGGTATTTGCTGTAGCAAATAAATTGTTAAATTAATTAACAATTAGAAGAATTAATTCTAGTTGTTGCAATAGGATTTCAGTGGTAAGTTGAAATTTTCACACTTGCTAGGTGTTGGGTCTAGTTTTGGGCCAAATTGGAAGATTGGTTGTATTGGACACCTTGTGGACTATTGGAGGGCAGCGAGAAAGGGTCCAAAGTAGCCCTAGAGCAGCAAACTTTGACAACTGTGAGTTGGGTGAAGGATTTGTAGCCTAATTAGCTCCTTGATGAACAAAGGAGGCTGCTAGAGGAGGTAGATTGGAGCTCAAGGTTTGGCTAGCCAAAGGAGCAGATTATTTGATAGCCCGTGTTCATTATTGGAGAAGAGAAGTTTGACAGTGATAGGTGGAAACCCTCGTGCCCTATGTTAGCCTTCATATCGTAGTGGTGAAAGGCTATAATGGGAAGAAGACCCTGAGTAGCTGAGGAGAAGAAGTGGGCAGAGGGAGTTGTTCACAAACAGAGTTGTCAACAACTCAAACGAAGTCTTGATGTGTAGATGGAATTACGATCAACATGAGAGTAGGTGGAGCCATGTTCAGTGGCTAGATAGACTTCGTTCATTGATAGAGGCAGAGTTGTAATTGCTGCAGATCGCGAGTGACGAACTAACAAGACAAGATACGACATAGAGGCTGCGATTGTGCACTAGATCAACGAGATTTTCATTTGATCTTGTATCTTGTAATAGTGATGTATGAGGGCCATTATCCCTAGTACATGAGCCCTAGGCAATTGTATTATATGTCTATAATATAACGACGTTGGGTTACATATATTGTTGTTATTGTTCTTATTTTGCATGTGATTGATTCACTACATTATATTGTTATGCTCTGCAAAGTAGAATTTCGTTGTGATTCTTGGTTTGGTAGCATCAGTGATCTAAGATTCTATCCTAGACAATAGGATCGTGGAAAAACAACACTTCAAAGGGTTGGGTTAGTATTGAACCAGTTGAGTCAAGGCATTGCTTGGCTAGTTTGGTAGCAAAAAGGCTGTACTTGACCAATTCCATACATCCTTATTTGAGTTGGTCTTATATCCCATCATAGGAAAATGTGCTTGAAAACATCATCTTTAAAAAAAATATAATAAAATGGTAGCAATCTAAACCATACTAAAAAGCTTTAAAGAGACCCACTCTTTTTGCCTCGCAACTCTCTCATTGAGTGAGCATTTGGAGTTTTGGAACAATGTCGAAGGGTAATGATTTAGAGTAAGCTTGGAGTTCGTTTGGAAATTATCTTGGGATGTTTGTGGTGGATTTGGCATCAAGGTGAGGATGTTATAGACCATCTTAGAGCTTGGAGAAGTTGTGGACTAGATTCTTGTGCACAATGCCCATTCTTTGCATTCCCAGTTATGTTAATAGTTAAATGATAACTTTGATACTATTTTTTCTCTAATTAAATTGCATCTCTGAAATCCATTTTTACATTTTTTTATTTTCAACCTACAATTAGTTAGAAGTTTCAATAAGTTTGGATATTGGGAGAGGGTTTGCAATGTTGCATATCTGAGTTTTCCGATTTCCTTCAATTTAAATACCAATGCCCCTAAAGTCAAAGACCCTACTTGGATCCATGTTGATTTATTGATCAACAAATGTATTGCCAATATTGCAAGAAACATATAAGGTGGAGCAGGGGATCCATAGGTTGAAACAACACTTGGGTTGTGTAATAGACCAAAATTCCCTATGTGATGCACCAAGTGAGGTGATTGGACTTGTTGACCCTGTTGCCAAGTCAGTGAGAAAAGCCTTCAACCCCACAAGGTGTGGTTGGTGGCAGGGAACTCAGAGAAGGGGTTGTCACACTAATCCTGACTCTCTCCGTTTGAGCTAACTCCTAGGTTAGCTTAGGGGGGTTGTCCCTAATGAAAAGTTAAGTTAAAAGATGTGAGTTTCTAGGAGAGTGTTATAGTGAAAATGTATTAGTTTTAAGGATTTATGAGAAAATATGAAGTGAGCAACTTGAAATAACAATGATAATCATTAATATGACAAAAACCATAAAACCAGTGCCTTATAAGGAATTTTATCAACAATTTAAAAATATATTTGCTCAAAGTAAAATGCAATGCTCTCAAAAGAGAAAGCAAAGTAACCCTAAAATGTAAACAAAATTTGTTAGCACAAGATATGTAAGATACAAAATGTTTTTGAGATAATACTCTTTATAGATGAAAACATGTGAAACATATCTTGCGAAAACCCAAAAAATAGTAATTAACTTGGAAATGTAAAAGAAAGGAAGTGCTAAACCAAGACATCAATATGCAATTAGACTTGAAGCATGAAAAAAAAACACATGTTTGAAAGGATTACAATACTTGCTTTTGGAATAGAGTCTAGACTTTGCGTATGAAAACTCAAACAATCAAGAGACAAGTAAAGTAAATGTAATGGAAAACGCTCTTGGTTAATTTTATTAATTATCTCTACAACAAGATTACAATTTAACTTTTCAATCCTCAGACCTCACTCTCACCCAAAGATATGGATCTCACAGTGAGGAGTCAATAGAGTAGAGGATCTCTAAGATGTCTACTTCAACCAATTTATGTTGGAGGTAAAATTTTAATGAGGCTTGGGGCTTTCCTATACTAAAATGCCTAGATGAAATGCATGTAAGTTTTTTCCCCAACATAAAATAATGCTACATGCAAATGCTTCAAAGAGATTGATTTGCAATGCTTGAAAATGAAATAGTGTTCAACATAAGTTGCAATTATAACTTCAATTGGAGGAATAAAATTAGCTTACAAGTGTTGCATGTGTCTCATCAATGAATTAAAATGATACAAGTAATTTTCTTGAGAGTAAAATTTGTTTCATATAGACAATGACAATAAATTGCTCCAATAGTCAAGATAACAATGTAGCATAAAAATGAAGCATGTATTCAAGTGCTCATGAAACAATTTACCAAGGTAAATGGAAATGAATCAAAGTTTGTTAAGAATATAAAATGCTTGCATGTAAAGGATGAATTGCCCAAAGTAAAGTGTAAGCTTGTAACGTCAAGCAATGATGAGATAGAGAATTCAAAGCTCAAATGAAACTGTAACAAAATTTAACTTAATGAAATGTGATAGTGAGGTTGTGTTAATTCCCAATTAAAGCATGCATGTAAGTGAATGAAGTATGAAAGCTTAAACCATGCAAATGTCAATCGACCCAAGAGAAGCCTCCCTCTAAATGGGGAGATAGGATACCATGGGAGAAATACCAAGCTCCCACAAGCAAATTAGATCATTTATTAATATTACAATGAGAAGAGGGCCCTTCAGAGTCCTCAACTAAACTTCAAGGAGAGTCCTCACAATATTTGCTTGAAACTTGGACACTAGACCTCTTTTCTTAGGAAAGTAGTGACAAGATCTCACAAAACTGATGCAAGGGAAACAAGGTGTGAGTTTCCTCCAAATGCCCACGACTTAGAGAGGAAAATGGGCAACCCTCTAGTGAATTCGACTTGGCCAAAATAAGCCTCAAAAGGGCTCACGACATCCTTGGAAATCAAACCTCGAACATTTGCCAAAGGTCTTGCAAACACTTGTTAGATGTTGCGGGAGGTTGCTCTTCAAAATCTGCCACACAAAAGTTAACAAACAATCCAAACAATGGCTGCAAAATAAGTTAAAGTATTAGTGAAATAATCAACAAGATAAAATGTATATGTACAAGTATAATTTAGAAAAAGCTAAGCTAAAGAGTGGAGTAAACTCTCGTCTTTGCTTAGCCATCTTCAAGCTCTTAGATGGCAAATGAAAGAAATGAAGTACAATGTTTTTTAAAAGAGATTTAAGTTTAGAAGTGCTCGGCTTGTGTACAAGCTATGTGCCAAAACCCCTACAAAACCACTTTGTAAGATAAGACAATGAAGACTCAAAGAACAAATGAGAGCTCCTTTAAGAATGTATCAAGAGTGGGTTGGTCTCTCCAAAGACTTCCCCTCACGCCGGATTCTGTGATCCCAACAAGACGTTCCCTCTACAAAACTTCAATCAAGAATTAGTTCCATATAGATCTAGCAATAAACAATGATAAGAAACTCTAGAGATTTATTTAAAACCGACTAGTGCATTCTATACCTAGGGCATACTTTTAAAGCAAATGTCATGCAAGATAGGTCTACATTAACAAATCTACAAGAGCACATGGAAACAAATTAGATCAAAGCACGAGTAAAAGGAATTATACCAATGATCAACAATTCATCACACTCCCAAAGGAGGAACACCTCATGAATGAAACCCCAAAGTCTTTATTGGTATTTTTGAAAGTGTACAAGGCGCCAGCGCTTCCGCAAGCACAATAGCTAATAACAATATGATACAAATGAGAACTCAAGGCTCTATTATATAGAACTATGGGAGCCAATCCCAACGTAGAAGTGATTAAACAAGTGGCATGAGGTGACAATCCTAAAGAGAAATTCGAATTTGTTGAATGGAGCTCCAATGCCAAGTGTAAAAATCGAATTCTGGCAAGTGGACATTATTTTCTTTTTCCCTTATGTGCCAAATTCGAATTTTATGATGGAATGACGAGTGTATATGGGTGGTAACCCATGTGGGGACAAATTTCCCACAAAAATTTCCACCAAATATTCTACCAAATCCTCCCAAATGTGCATTAACTTCACAAATTCGAATTTCCAAGTAAACAACTTTTTCATTTAATGCCAAAAATTTGATTTTATTTGAGCACATGTCATTTCCTTGATTTTAGGAGTCCACATCACCTTGGGACTTCACTTTATCTCCCACATAATTTTTCAGCTCATTTCCACAACATTTAGCATGTCTGGATATTTATTTTTCTCCATGTATTTAATTTCTGTCTTAATTAATTGCTAGATTTCCCACTAAACTTACGAAAAGTGGCTTTTGAGGGTTATAAACACATTTTTAATCCCTCAAAGTGTGTCATAACAGAAAGTTGAGGGTGAGAGGTGCAAATTTCATTACTCATAGCCGATACAACTTCTGTAGACATCACTTATTACATTACAAGTACCATTTTTATTGCAATTTCCGCAGTGTGGAAAATCTAAAAATTTAAAAAATGACTACCTAGAGACCTAACCAAATTCCATGAATTTTTTGTGTGATCTAGTATGATAATATACATCGACTCTAGACACTAAGATGTGTTAAGGGCTCAACCTTGAAACCGTCACTTTGATTTTGGGGTAAAATGTGAGTGAAAAACCCAAATAATTATCTGCCTCTGAAAAAGAAGGGACAATTAACTAGATAAAAAAAACACTCCAAGGTGTACTTGTTTGTTGATCGAGTCCCAACATCCTAGGCTTGTTACAGATTCAAAACTCATCATTACTAGCATCACTTATTACAATTCCCTGCAGGGTGTGGAATCTGGGCACAAGAAAGATGATGAGAAAATAGAAATAGAGTTTAAAAACTCTGTTGATTGATGATATCTAATCGTACAAGTGTCCATTGGTACATCCTTGGGCATGGAGTCTTCATATAATCATCAGGTGCCACTCCATTGGGCAACATGACTGATGAGAGTGGAATTGCAAATTCAATTTGAGAAATTTGAAGAATACAAGGCTAGATAGAAGGAGATAAAGGATGACGCTGGGAGGAAGTGGCAACTTGCTGCAATGAGAGCAATTGCTATTGTTGAATTTGAAGTCTGTTCCTCTATTTGTTCTGTTGATGTTTTGGACCCCTTTTGTTATGTTCCTCTCTCTTCGACAAGTAGCCTAAAAAGAAGAACATTCAAAGCTATTTTACGCCTTCTCCCATCTTTGTTAGTGCCTCTTAACCAAGTTAAACTCATCCCAACTTAGATAACCATTGGAAGAAGCAATACAAATATTTTGCTTTTGAATACATGTTAGGTGGTGGTATGATGTAGATATGCCCTTACATAACTATTGGAGGAAGAAATACAAAGATGTTGCTTTTTAGTACATACTTAGATGGTGGCATGATGTAAATATCCCCTTTAATGTTACTCGCTTACCTTAATACCAACTTATGTGAGATCCCACTATTGTAGTGGGCAAGTGATTAAATGCTCCAATATGCATGATTTAAGGGGATCTCTTTTGCAAAAAGAGGTTTTGTCTATAGATTAATACATGAAGAATTTTAAAGATTCATGTGCCAAAACAGGTTGTACCATCTTGTTAGATGGATGGATTGATGCAAATAATCATTCAAACATAAATTTCCTTGTCTTTGGCCCTCATGGAACCTTGTTTTTAAATTTGGTTTATGCATCTGATAATGTGAGAGATGTAAACTTGTTATCTCAACTTTTAGATGAGATTGTTATTTTAGTGTGGAGGCAAGGGTTGTTCAAATCATCATAGATAATGCCTCTATCTATGTTCTTGCTGGTTAGATGATAGAGTCCAAATAGATGGTCATATTTTGGGTCTCATGTGACACACATTGTATAGTCCTCATGCTTGAAGACACAATCAAATAAGATTCGATCAAAAACATTGTATAGAGCATGCCACGTGCATCGTAAAATACATATACCACTCAAGGGTATTGAACCTAATGAGGAAAAACACTTGGAGCAAGTACCTTGTTAGGCTTGCTATCATGAGATTCACAACTTGGAGCAATGTCTCCTTTCCCAAGCACAAACTTGAAAACATATCTCAAGTGATGAATGAAACAAATCTTAGCGGGCTCACAAACAAAATTGAAAATACACCAAAAGAATGTTTTTCTGTACATTTTTTGGAAGACAAACACCATTTTTTTTTGTATTTTTGTAAGTCCCTTATTAAGGTGTTGTGCTTGGTAGATGGGGAAGAATTGGCCACGAGTTACATCTATGAGGCCCTGGATTAAGCAAACGAGTAGATGATGATAACCTACAAGGATAGAGTAGCTAAGTATGGGTATATCTAGGAGATCATGGATAATATATGGAATAGTCAACTGCATCTCCCTATTCATGCCACTAGGTATTTCCTGGACCCAAGGTATAGTTACAAAGCTCAATTAGGAGAAGCTCAAGTTGGGGAGGTGAAATTATATGAGTGCTTGGATCGAATGGTCCTTGATGAGACCTAGAAACCAGAAGTACATTGACAGATCAATGCTTCATTATAGCCACAAGTATGTTTGGAAAAAACGTAGCAAAGATTGCAAGAGACGTGGACCAACCATGTAAGCAATTCCAAAGGTTTTTTAAGTTTAGTTGTTTAAAATTTAAATACTTGATTTTTTAGCCAACATTACAATCTAATTTGTTTAACTAACTTTTTCTTTGCAACAGGTTGGTGGGAGTCATTTGGTTGTCAATGTCCTCAATTGCAAAAGTTTGCCACTTGAGTCTTAAGGCAAACTGCAATGCTTCTAGGCATGGGTGCAATTGGTTTGTCTTTGAGCAAATTCAAATGAAGACAAAAAACCATTTGGAATGAAGATGGTTAAATGATTTGATATTCGTACACTACAACCTTTGAATAACGTGCAACTGGTTGTGGAATAGAGGATGTAATACAGATCCCATTATGTTGGATGATGTTGATCCCACCTCCAAATGGGTAGAGTCGTCTCCTTCAATGTGGTTTTATCCTAATTTTGGTGTTGATGACTTCTAGATGGTGGGGTTTATTTTGGATTTAGATTCCACTAGTAGGGTCCAAAGTAATTTACAAGCATGGCACATGCAAACACTAGCTGTGCATCTTGACCATTTCATGTTTCTAGTTTTACTACAATTGTAGATGTCCTTGAGGAGTTTGAGCTAGAGGATGATTTTGTAACCCTTGTTGAGGATTGCAATTCTATTAGTGGTAATGAATCTGATGATTGATCAATGATTTGTACTATGCACTATGTAGTAGGACAATAGCTTGCAACATGTTTTTTGGACTATAAAGGCTATTTAGAGCCCTCACTGATTATGCATTTTGTTGCTGATATGCACTGCACTCAGTGCCATTTTGATATATTCACCCTTACATGGTATATACATAAGAAAATTTTGCATATTTTGTATTTCATCGTTGGGAATCTTTAAAATAATTTTTTCATTCAAATTTACTTTTTTTATGTATTTTTTAGTACATTGAGTCACTAAGATCAGATGGGCTTGAGCCATTTCCAGTTCGAGTTAACCTCAACTGATTTTGAGTTTTAGAACATTGGGTAAAAGTAAGGCTATGATCTTCAACTCATCAAAATTTGTTCTCTTTTATTACCATTTCCACTTCTAAGGGGAGGAAATGGAGATTACCACAACCTATTCTCATTTGGATGTTTAGTTCTTTAGGACATGCTTTAGTATCAGAGATGTTTTTCAGCCTTTGTTTAGCATGGGTAGGACTCTGTTTCCCTATTAGAGAGAGAATTATTAGAATCACTTCCAAGATATGTCTCGCAAGATATACCTCTTGGAAACAATCATCAGACGTGCTATCCTCTTTGGTTATGAGGTTTTGGTGTCTAGTTTGGTTCAAATCAATTTGATTAGGATAGAGGGAGTCTAGACCCTTCTTCTTTTGTGCATCATCCAATGCAAACAGATAGTTTCTTAGCCCATAGTCTAGTTAGAGTTTAGGGTCATTCTTTTTGCCTCAAAGACATTTTTTTATTGCCTCCTCGATGGTGTTTGAAGTTTCTTCAACTTGCCTTCCTACAAGGATTACTATATGTTATTGGATCTGTCAAGCCCAGGGGTTGGATCCTTGGATCAAATACATATTTGAATAGGGATGTACCCCATGATTTGTCTATAAAAATGCCAAGATGTTTCCATCCCTAATTATGTTTTGTACATCTTGGTGAGAGACGTCTCTCATCATTGAGTCAATGTGAGTTGTGGTGTTGGCCTTTTGGACATCAGATCTTTCTTGATTTTCGACCCATTGTATATGTATTGATGGTGGTACTTGTGACCAATACATTAATGGTTCTTACTGTTGAAATGTGTAACTAGGTTCGGTCTTCATAAATATGAAATGTACTTTTGATTCTTGTATATTGTAGAAAGAAAGAAAATTTATCATTGTTATTTTTGTAGCATGGGTTTCATGGTCAAGGCCTTTTATTTAGAGGTCAAGCACGCATTGAGTGCTTCTAGGATTTTTCCTAGGGTCAAGAAGTGAAAAGTCATTGTCATATGAAGAAGAATCGATCGAGCACATTTTGACATGTAAAAATAACTATTTTTGTATTTAAAAATGTCAAAATACCCTTTAAGACCAAGTCGGTTTGGCAACTAAGAAGTCGATCTCATTAAGGCATGTCGTCTTCCTTGGAAGCGTATATATAGGAGGGAACTCAACCTCCTATGAACACTCACTTATCTTCTCATCATCTAAGCGAAGGAGAAGTAGAAGAAGGCTAGCAAAGAAAGGAAGAAGGACAAAAGATTGGGTTATTTCTCTCTCTCTCACACATGTGAAGAAGGAAGGCTAGGGTTTCAATGCTGTAAGATCGAAGTTGAGGAAAGTGCAAAAAGAAGGTCAAAGGAAGGTCCACTAGGTTACCTACAAGGCCCAGAAGGAGGAACACAAGCGAAAGTCAAAGGAAGCCTTGGAAGCCCTGAAATTGCTTACACATGTGGAAGCAGTAACTGTTGCAGGGGACGAAAATTTTAGACCTGTAGTGGAGGCCAAAATTCTATAGCTAGGGGTCAAAGTTGTGCAACTAGAAGAGATTTGACTGGGTCATACTTGGTCTTGGAAGGGTATTAGTCTTGGTCTAGAGGTCTTGGAATTCGTCATTTGAAGAATCTACAAGAAGAGAAGAGATCTGTGGGTTTTCCTCTCAAGTGGAGAGGTTTTGGCCGTGGCTTGCAACCTACATCCTATGTTCTTGTGTATTGTTTATTTTCTTGTTTTGGTAGCTGTTTGATGATAAGAACAACATAATAATAAGAGAAGAAGCTAATAATCAAGAAAATTAAAAATACATCACAAGCAGTTATCAAGTTGAAGAGTAATCATCTTAGTTGCAGCCCTTTAGATTTATCAACACTTACATGGTTGTCCTAATCAAAGCACTAGTAGTTGTCGCGAAATGCATAAATACGCATTGCTTTATATTGGATAAGCACAGGTGCAAGGTAGAGGGGTTAACTTAGGGTCTGCTTTTGTGAGGGTAGTAAAACTTGAGTGGGCTTAATGGTTAAGAGCATGTGTTTCCTCCTTGGAGGTTATAGGTTCAAAACCACAGGGGGTAGTGTATGTAAACCTCCATAGACTTTAATAGTCAAATCATTGCGTGGAGGTGGGTCCCTTGTCTCACAAACTAGGGGGTCTCATACACCAATTTGGTGTTTGTCTTGGTCGTGATGTTAAAAATAGATATTATATATATATATATATATATATATATATATTGTGTGGGGAGTTTAACTTGAGTGGGCTTAGTAGTTAGGAGCATGTGTTTCCTCCTAGGAGGTCATATGTTCAAAACTAAGTTGCAAGAAATGTCGAAACGTCTAGAAGTTTTGGAAACGGGTACCACTGTAAATGTCACCCCCAGAAAATGAAACGTTTCCTAGAATGTCGAGTGAAACGTAATATCTCTATATATATTTTAAATAAGTTATATTCTAAGATAAGAAAGAATGAGACACATAAATGGCATTTTAGAAGGAAAACCAAGTCTATATTGCAAGAAAGGAAAAAATGAGACGCATAAATGACATTTTAGAAGGAAAACCAAGTATATATCAATTTTCATAGATGATTACATGATGCAACAATCCATAACCAACCTTTATAAATGAGGCTATACAAAGAAGGCTCCAAGACCAACTTTTATATATGAGGCTATATGAGCTAAAATTGAAATAAAACATGAACTAAAGACAAATATTGAGTACATATTAGTAATCATAACAATCCTCATCCTCATCGACAAAAACATAATAACATGCTTGTGCAACAAAGGACGAAATTCTACTAGTACTTCCAGTTCCACTTGAATCGCCACTAATATCAAGAGCGGCAAGAGAGAGCTCTAAGTGTATTTTTTTTAAATGAAATTAGCTGAGGAGTGAAATAAACTTTACGAAAAATGTTAAATAAGCAGTTTTGGGCCATAACAGGGACCTATGCCCTTCTTGGCCCCTTGAGTGTGCCCGAAACAACCACATAACTCTCCGAAACAACTCCGAAACATTGTCGACCGTATCGTACGAAGTTTTGGGATCGCAAAACGCCATACAATACGACTGCTGATATTTTAGGGAAGTTTCAACATTTTGGTATGCTTCCAGTATCGGTACATTGCCTAGGAAGGCATTTCGTGCAACATAGGTTCAAAATCAGAGGGGGGTAGATTATATACACCTATGTAGACTTTAGCAATCAAATCATTGCGTGGAGGCGGGTCCCTTGTCTCACAAAATAGGGAGTTTTATACACCAATTTCTTGTTTGGCATGGTTGTGACCTTAAAAACATATTATTATTATTATTCTTATATATTTATATATATAGTTATCGTAAAACCTTAAATTTAAAGTTTTTAACAAAGTATAACAATTTAGAACATCAGAATTGATTAATTTGATGTTGGGTACTGTTGACCCTGCCGCCCGCACCTACCTACCAGTTAGCGAGAAAAGCCTTCAACCCCACAAGGTGTGGTTGGTGGCAGGGAACTCAGAGAAGGGGCTGTCACACTGATCCCAACTCTCTCCGTTTTAGCTATCTCTTAGGTTAGCTAAGGGGGGTGGTCCCTAATGGAAAGTTAAGCTAAAAGCAAAGATGTAAAGTTCTAGGAGAATTATTTGAGTTAAATAAGATTGTTAATCTGAGATCTATAAGCAAAACATAATATAAGCAATAGCCATTAACCATACGATAAGCATGAAACACATAAATGACCAGTGCTATAAAAACGTTGCTCTTTCAGAAATAAAAAGATTTTTATTTGTATTTCTTTTTATGCTCAGAATGAAAACAAATGCTTTTAAATGAAAGGAGAAAATTTGTTTGAACTTTTCAAAATAGAAACTAAGCTAAGGGCTCCAGAAACTCCCTCTTGAGTAAGTCTTTTTTTTGGTGTCTAATGAGCTTGCTAGCTTGAACAACATGTGGGACCCTTGGTATCCTTGGAGGTGACTATTCTCGCCGAAGAAGTCCTCGCCCTCCAACAAAGCTGGCAACCTTTCCCTTGAAAACACAGAAAACACTTGCAAACGAATTGTTAGTGCAAAAAGAGACTTGGCATATAGAGACCAAGTTGAGCTTGTCCTTCAACCGAGAATGGACAAGCTACAACAAGTGTACAAGATATACCAAGTTCAGAAGAGATTTGAGATAACTGCAAATCTCTCCTCCCTAGACAATAGTGCCTTCAGGCAAAATGAAAAACAACTAGATAGCAAATGAAAATCACATGAATATTAAACGACACAGGTATACCTCATGTACCAAGGCATGCACCACAAGAGAAGCTGGTAACCCCAAAGACTTTTATTTATTAATGTGAATGCTGAGTACAAAATCCGGCAGAGTCTCCGCCAGCCCAATAGCTCGTTCTATGATGATACAATAAGAGCCCAAGGCTCATATAAATAGGAAAATGGGAGACAATCCCAAGGCAAATTCCAATGACAAGTGGCAATCAGGTGAAGATCCCAATGAAAATATGGAATGACAAGTGGCTGCTATGACTGCTGTAGGTGAAGATAACTGCTGTTGGAAAATGGACATGTGTTTGCAAACTGTTGTATGGCTGCCTTTAAATACTGCTGATTGAACCACGTACTTACTGTTCATGAACCTGTAAACTGCTGTTTTAATTTGCTGAGTTAAATGCTCACGTTAAATACTGTAGATGAACCTACGTTAACTGCTGTAGACATACACATGCTGCCCACTAATTTTGCTGCCCACGTTAACAGCTGATTGACTATATGTTAACTTGCATACATACCTGTGATTGCTAGCGTTAAATCCTGAGACATCGTATGGACTGCCTGTGTGATTGGCATGAGACTGCCCTTTAACTGCTGTTCTTACCTTTGACTGGCTGCCACTTAACGCTGCTATAATATCTGCGTTGACTGCCCTGTAGATTTTGCGTGACATGCTGAGACAGTTAATTTTTTTTTTGCTGCGTGTGGCTGGAATTAAACTGCTGTACGGATGGGAGCTGTACGTATACTTTGAGAGGGCCCACGTTATATTTAAAGTGCTGAGTTATATGCTTTGACACAGCCCACGTAACTTCTGCTCCCACGTTGACTGGCTGTGAGTTAAACTGCTGTCCCAATCTTCAACGTTGCATACCTTTTGACTGGGCCCATGTACGGACTTTGCTAACGTGAATTTTCGGTGGGCTGAATAATATGTATTTCATGGTGGGCTTGAGGTGGGGTCCATACCCACTTTCATTCAACCTTATAATAAATTAAATCAAAGTTGTAACTTAAGAAATTCCATTTGCCTTTGACTTGACTTGCTTTGACTTTGACTTTGATTTTGAGTTGACTTTCTTTCACTTTGACTTGAAACTTTATGAGGCGGGTCCCACGTGCTCTGCCATATCACCTTTGACTTTCTGCTTGACTTCCATGTCAAAATTTGACTTATTTTGACTTTGGAAAAATTTTAAAATTTTTCCAATTATTCATTTTTGTGAATTTTTTCTTCATTTTTGCCATTGTCACTGGAAAAATCGCCTTTTGAGGGACTCTGAGTCATTTTTTGACCCCCAAAGTAGGCTCTAGGAGAATGCTGGGCCTCCGAGGATGAATTTCGACTGGTCATACGCCCCAGACATCTCAAGGCCACTTATTTATGCCTTTACATAAAAAATAATTAAAAAATCCCGTTTTGCGGGAAATTTTTAACTATTAAAAAATCCTACTTAAGACTAGCCAAATTCCACGAACTTTTCGTGTGATCTGTATGTAAATATTAATCGACCCTAGACACTAAGATGTGTCAGGGGCTCAATCTTTCAAACCGTCACCTCGGCTTTGGTGGGTGCACGAGTGAAAAAATCCAGAGAATTATCCGCCTCTGAAAAAGAAGGGAAAAGAAGGGGATAATTCACCGGATAAAAAAAAACACTCCAAGGTGTACTCGTTTGCTGATCGAGTCCCACATCCTAGGCCTGTTACAAATTCAAGAAACATCATACTAGCATCACTTATTACAATTCCCCGTAGGGTGTGGAATCTGGGTACAAAAGAAGAAATATGATGAGAAGATAGAAGGAGAGTTAAAAAACTCTGTTGACTGATGACATCTGATGGTACAAGTGTCCTCTGGATCATCCTTGGGCATGGAGTCGTCACATAATCATCAGGTGCTACTCCAGTAGTCAACAGGTACTTACCTGGGGTTTCTGTGGTTGAAGATGCTTTTGATTTGCTCCTGCGCCCGTTACCAAAACGACCAAAACCTCCCTGCCAAACTGAGCACAACTTCAATACTCAGCTCCAAAGTACTCGAAATTCGAGGTACTCTGCCCCCCGTGCCCAAAATTTCAAGAACAACTGAGCTCAAGCTTCCTACTATCAGTGACATAGAATTTCCTCCTTTCTGTAATTTCCCTTTCTCTGTGATTCTTCCTCTCTGTCCAAAAACCCCCGCTTCCTCGGTCTTTGAGTGCTTGGATTAATACTTATCCTCAGGTGGTCGCTGGCTTCTTCCACTGCCCTCATCCGATTTTCTGCCTTAGTCATCTATTTTACATGTTACCTTAGAGTGAGGTACTTTAATATATAAAGCTTGATATGTTTAATTTTTCTATTCTTTATAATATTTAAACAAAATATAATTTAATACATAACTTTATTTTATAATTTTAAAATAAATAAACAATTATCCATAATACATATAATTATATTAAGTGTTTGATATTTTAAAAAAATCAATATTTAATATTTAAAATGAATATTTAAACACAAATATTAATATTAAAAAAAAGAATATTTGCACATATTTACATTAAGGGGACTGAAAGTGTTAATTTTATTTAATAACCTTATAATTACGAAATATTAATATGTATCTTTTGAGAGTGTCAAATTTTTAGGTAATACTTCCCTTAACTAATTTAGGTACTTGAACATCTTTCATATTTATTTACTAGTGCAAGGCATGCGACATATGCATATGTAGCTATCATATGCATACATCATACACATGCTAATACCCTTTTTCCTATAAACCAAAATGAGTCATTACACTTATAGGATTTATGTATGATATATTATTAAGTTATATAAGCTATGCATTATATATAAAAACGTAATATTTTTTATTTTTATGTAATTTTTACCATTAATAATTATAAAACTATATTTTTACTCTTTGTACTTGCAATTTTGCTATAACATATGGATCTTGGCTTTACAAAAAACTATTGGATTTGTTTCCATATCTAAATCCATTGTCTACTAAGTTGGGGAATAGTATCATTATATGACCTTATGTTTATATGAGGCCATTGCCTGAGCATGGCCCTTAAGGCTTGCTTCTTAGAAATTGTGTGAATTGGAGCTACAATAGATTTGGTTTGATTGTTTCATCCCTTGGGGACTCCAAGGTGGTTTATGAATTGGTTTGACTGGTTCGATCTATCAGTTTGATTGATTCAAGCATCTTTGGCACACATTTTCCAGAAAAAGAAAAAGTGATGCTCAACCCCTCCCAAGCACTTAATTAAGGTTAGTTAATGATGCTCCCCCTCTATTTGAACATTTGGTGTCCTGTGATATGAATTACATTGATGTACAAGTGTGTGGGTGTGTGTCTATATATATATATATTAAAATTTTCATATTTTGTGCTAATAACTAAATTTCTTCACTGGTTGATTCCGGTTTTGGTTTGGTATGACCCTCAACGAGTTTTGTTTATGACTTTTAAAATGTTATTTAGGAATTTTTCCTTGTTGGTTTTCAATGGTTTCCAGTCACTTTTAGATCTAGTTTCCCCTTTCAAGTACTCTTTAGTGTAATATTCCTTTCATAAATATTTAGCTAAAAATACCTAGAAAATATCACAGCGTAAATTCCGTTGGAAGTATTAATAAAATGTCGTATGAATCTATTGAAATTTCTCGGATAGCACTATAATATCCCTTATTTAAAATATGCTAGCACAACTTGCAAAATTTTTAAATTTCTTGTTAAATTGGCAACTAGGGCCAAACTCCATGTGGGTCGGCTTATTTATGGCAGCTGATATTTTTATTGTATCCCTCTCGTCGAGAGGTGTAGGATTGATCCAAAGATCATCCGATTCCGATAAGTATTTATGGAGATATGAATTTATTTTGTTTATGTAATTATTATCAAGCCGACCAGCACTTATGTAGGCTCTAGAAGCCCAACCGACGTGTCTATTCATCATCCTCATTTTGGTATAAATAGATGAGGATTTGATGTCATTTGGACACACTCTTTATGAGATCTCCTCCTCTCCACGTCTTGGGTTTTTGGAGAAGGAGAGACACTAAAGAATACGTTGGCCTAGTATGATGCCCTAGCTGCAGATGATGCCCTAGCTGATCCAACGCAGTTATGAAGACTCATATACACAGTCAATGGAACAGCCCTAAACGCAGTCAAGGGAGGCACTTATACGTTGTCCAAGAAGCCCTCATACACAGTCAACGGAATAGCCCTAAACGCAGTCAAGGGAGGCACTCATACGCTGTTCAAACAGCCCTAAACACAGTCAATAGAAGAGCCCTAAAGACACAGCTAAGGAAACAGCAAAAGAAGACCTAACCACAGATCTAAGAGGCTCTCATCCATACCCAAAGGGAGGCCCTAATTCTGCTGCAAATAGACTCTAATATGCACAACAAACAAAGGATAGGACAGCGAGGTATGGAACGCTGTTTCAGGCAGGCTGAGGTGTTGCCTTGCGGATTGCAGTCTTGATCTTGAAGGCCGAGAATGAAAGGACTGTCTCAGAGCATTGCTGAAGGGTAAACCGTTCTGTTGGGCTTGAAACTGCCCTTAAAGAGTAGCATGGAGGGCAGCACCCTATTGGAGGACAGCCACAGTAAGAAGAAGCAATTCTGGGTTAGTTTAAGGGTTGTTAGGGACTATGGTTGGGTGCCCTAACCAGTCCAGAATTGCTGCAGCCAAATTACCCTCCAACAGTGAGCTAATGCACACATTCTGAAGTGTATCTTGTATGTGTTGGGACAGTAGTTTGCTGTGATAGAAGAAGGTATTTTTCATATGCCTTAAGGACTGTTTGATAAGCCACAGCTATATAATGAAAGGCAGCATGATGATGAATGAGATCATGGGCATGTTAGTAAAGGGCAGCATGATGATGAATGAGACCATGAAAGATGCAGCATGATGGGCATGTCAGTAAGGGGCAGCATGATGATAGGAGCAGATGGGAGGAGCTCAATGACTAGGTGCAACACAACGACATGAGTACAAGCTGCAACACTAAGTCAGGTGAAGACGTCACCTTGGAGAATCAGTTGAAGCAGAATGTCTTCAACTGATCTCATGTATCATCGTTATAGGAGACGATCTATGCTCAAATCTAGATAAGTCAAAGTGTTGACGTCTGTTGTAAATGTACTCTCTCTCTCTTTCTCTGCTGAACTTTGAAGATAAAAGAAGATTTGATCAAAGGGTTTCCCCACACATTGTGGGGTTTGTCCCTGGCTCGCGCCATATCTGGTGTCCTCTTGTCTTGGCTTGTCTTCTGCGTTTTGTATTTATGTTCTATCTGCAGTTTATCGTAATGCTGATGTGATTGCTAACTGTGAAAATTTAAATAAATTGCTCTAGCATAGAACATACCTAAAATTAACAACAATCTTGTCTCAAACCACAGCAAATGCTTCTTTCTCATGTCCTGCTTCAAACCCTTAACGTGATCCACAATGAGGGTTTCATTTTGATTCTACCCACAGAGAGGCCATACGCTCTGTTTTTTCCTCTTATAAACCCCAGAATAGGATTTTCGTAATCCTCAATATGCTCTGATCCAAGGCTTCAATCAATTCCAGGAAATTGTCCTCTGAGATCCCTGTCCAGTCATCAAAAGCATAAACTGAACTGCCACAGATCCACACTTGAGTGCTACAGAAAACTCTTCATGAATTTAATTTACATAACTCAAATCTTAAGCCATCAATTCTCGAAACCAGCCACAGAAACTTTGTGAGGATGTCGTAGGGAATTCAAACTTCCTTCTTAAGCTTAGCTCCAATCTCGCATGCAATTCCAAGAGAATGATACTTATGACTGTGCCAAAGCAATTATAAGAGAAAAGGGCCTCATTGCTCTTTCGTTCTTGTTCTTGTGCCCAAAACTCAAAAAATCAATCCCATAGAAAACTCGTTGGCCTTCAATGATGTCTCTGTGCCCAAAATAGGTCCAGATCAATAGAAACTTGTTTCCTCAAATAGTATTCATGTACCAAAATGGAGAGAAGAAATAGGAGGATGTCAACAAGGGTGTAATCTTTCACCACCGAAATTGACAAGAAGAAAAGGTGGTCTTAAAACCTTTAGAGTTAATGCTCAAGAAGAAATGAATTGATCCACACTTGATGCTCCAAAATGAATTGATTCCTTTCATATTTATAGATTTCCTATAGGGGTCTCTTCTTCAAAATTGATTGAATAAACTTTACTCCAAGCTCCAGCTTTGGGTTTCTTTGCCTAGTTGCCCCAAAACTTGCCCCAATAGTAGGTGTTTTGGGGATTTTCCCCTTTATAGTGGACTATAGCCTACGAGGATGGATAGGATATTTCATCCCATTAACCACCGAAATTGACAAAAAGAAAAGGCAGTCCTAAAACCTTCAGAGTTCATGCTCAAGAATAAATGAATTGATCCACACTTGATGCTCCAAAATGAATTCATCCCTTTCATATTTATAGATTTCTTAAAGGGGTCTCTTCTTCAAAATTGATTGAGTAAACATTACTCCAAGCCCCAACTTTGGGTTTCTTCACCCAATTGCACCAAAACTTACCTCAATAGTAGGTGTTTTGGGGTTTTTCCCCTTTATAGAGGACCATAGCCTACGGGGATGGATAGGTTATGTCATTCCGTTGGCCCTCTACGAATTGAGGACAAATGGGATGAAATAACCTATCCATCCCCGTAGGCTATAGTCCTCTATAAAGGAGAAAAACCCCAAAACACTTACTAATGGGGCAAGTTTTTAGCAGCTGGGCGAAGAAACCCAAAGTTGGGGCTTTGAGTAAAGTTTACTCAAACAATTTTGAAGAAGAGACCCCTCTAGTAAATCTATGAATATGAAAGGGATGAATTCATTTTGGAGCATCAAGTGTCGATCAATTCATTTGTACTTGAGCATTAGCTTTGAGGTTTTTAAGACCTCCTTTTCTTCTTGTCAATTTCGGTGGTTAAAGATTCCACCCTAGTTGACATCCTCCTGTTTCTTCTCTTTGATTTGGCACAAGAATTCTACCTAAGGAAGCAAATTTCTATTGGTCTTGATTTGTTATGGGCACAATGACGTCATTGAAGGACTGAGTTTTCTACGGAATTGATTTTTTGAGTTCTAGGCACAAGAACAACAACGAAAGAACGGCGAGGCCTTTTTCTCTTTGAATTGCTCTCGTACAGTCGTAAGTATCATTGTCTGCAGCACGTGAGCTTGGAGCTAAGCTTAAAAAGGAAGTTTGAATTCCCTGCGGCATCCTCACAAAGTTTCTGCAGCTAGTTTCAGGAATCAGTGGCCTAAAATTGGAGTTTTGTAGATTAAATTCATGGCGAGTTTTCTATAGAACTCAAGCATGGATTTGTTCTAGTTCGGTTTATGCTTTTAATGATGGTACATGGATCTTGGAGGGCGATTTCCTGGAATTGCTTGAAGCCCTGGATCAGAGCATACCAATGATTATGGAAGTCTTGTTCTATGGTTTATAAGAGGAAACAGATCAGAGCGTATGCCTTCACTGTGGGCAAAATCAAAACAAAACCCTCATTGTGGATCACGTTAAGGGTTTGAATAAGCAGACCAAACCTTCCCTGAGGTTGAAACAGAAGTTGGAAGTCATGACTGACAGACATAAGGGGTAGACGAGAACTGCAATATCTTAGGATCTAGTGTAGTAAGTAAATATAGGCCTTAGTTGCTTTATTCCTTGAAGTTGTAAAAGCCGGTTAGGGCATCCAGTTTTGTTGACTAGGAATCTATAAATTGATAATTGGTGTGTGGATCACTTTTGTCTTAGGGAACTGAAGTCTATCCTAAATTGAGCTACGTGTGTATTGAATTGGTTTGGCATCTTGATACCGCATTTCTGGATTATTGAACAGTGCTTGGTCTTGCCAAGATTTATATTGTTGATTACACAATGTTCATTGTATCATTGGAATAAAATTTAATTGTTCAACAAATATATTGAATTTAGTCACTATACTAGGAAAAGAAAGAAAAAATTTCTTCCGAAAACCCTACAAAAAAATTACCCTAGATCATTACATTTCCTAAGTCTAACCTAAGAAAAGTACAATAATTAAAGTCAATTAATTATTGTGAACTATTAAGTCATTTTCTAAGGATAAACAATTTAATTGTTTAAGTGACTTAGAAATATCCCAATCGTTGATCTCCAAGATGTTCTAGAAGGGAGATTAGGGTTAGGGATTTGGGCTTAATGAAGATTATAAAGAAAGCCTAGCGAAGAGGTGAAGGCACACAAGAACTCAAGAGAGCGAGTCATCACAGTGTGAGCGATTTTCTCTAGTGTAAGTGGCTCAATAGACTAGAGCGTAGAGGAGGAAAGTATGGGTGAATTGAGGGCCAATCCAAGAGGTCGAGTTGACGAGATTTCAAGGCATTGTTGGAGGAAGGTTGATTTGATTTGGAGAAAGTCAAATTGTTGGGGGGGGCGATTTTTCCTTAGGCGCAATGATAGCATGAAGAGAGGGCGCAAGTCAATTTGCCAGTGAATTGATTGGGGTAAATTTCTCCAAGCGGATTTCCACGTGGTCGATTTCCTTAGGTTGAATTCATCCTATGGGAGTCAAGTTACAGGTTCCAATTATTATATTTTCCCTTGTATCTATTTCGGTCGAAAACCCAGATTTTCTAGAGTGATACATATGAAGAATTTGTAATATCCCAGATTTTTGTGAGTGTGGAAATTACTAAGGAGTTTGCCCAATTTTGTTGACATTATATAAATGGTTAATTATAAGTAATAAAAAGGGGCAAATATTATTTTATTAGAGAATGGCGGCAAAATAGTACTTTATTGGATAATGGCAGCAAAATATTATTTTATTGGGAAAGGGCGGCAAATACTATTTTATTAGAAACGGCAGCAAAAGTCACTTAGTGAAAAGTGGCCCCCACAAATAAAATAATATTAAAAAGGAGAATCTAGAAGATTGTAGAGACTGTTGAAATTTGGTACCGGAGGACAAGTGGTTCCCTAAGGCTTTGATCTTTGGCCTAGGGAAAAGTGTCCAAAAAGAATTTAATTTTTCTCCTAAAGTGAATTTATAATTTTTATAAAGTCAAATCTAATTTAAAAGTGACTTTAAGTG
>APFE031269029.1:108145-138909 GCA_000404065.3 Pinus taeda
TGATCAAAGGGTTTCCCCACACATTGTGGGGTTTGTCCTTGGCTCGCGCCATATCTTGTGTCCTCTTGTCTTGGCTTGTCTTCTGCGTTTTGTATTTATGTTCTACCTGCAGTTTATCGTAATGCTGATGTGATTGCTAACTGTGAAAATTTAAATAAATTGCTCTAGCATAGAACATACCTAAATTTAACATTTCTCCTTTAGGAATTTTGATAAACACTGTGTGCAATCTTTTCTTCGAACACTTTGTATGGAAAATAAATAAACACTTACAACAAAGATATTTCAAGGCACAACCAAAACTTTATTAGCTTGATCAAGGGGTTTACATGCCAAATATCAATTTTTGAACCTGTGATACAACTCCAACAAATAGCTAGAATAACTCGGCCTTGAAGAAGGATGATCTCAACCCTCTAAAAAAATAACTCGGCCCCAACAAGCAAACTTGGCTTGGAAACAAGATAACTCTGCCTTAGATAACACAATCCTCAACAAACAACTAGACCTCCTCCAACAAATATTAGACCCATAAATGAAACTCAGGCTTCTGCAAAAGGTGAACTCACCTTGCAATAAAAATGAGTAATTTGGTCTCCAATAATGATGGACTTGACCTCTAGGGATGATGAGCAATTCAACCTTCAATAATCAACCTCCACAAATGATGTATTCAACGTTCAAGCAATGAATAGTCTCGACAATTGACAATTATACCTAGCTCTCACAATGGGGTTTGAATTCTAGCAATTGATCAAATCTTTGACAAATGAGCCCGATCTCTAACAAATGAACTTGGCAATAGATCTCAGCCTCCAGTAAATGAAATTGGCCTCTAGTAAATTATCTTGGGCCAACCAATGAAATCAACCTTCAGTAAATGGAAATTCAGGCTACAGTAATTTCAGCCTCCACAATGATGACTTCAACCTTCAATAAATTCAACCTCCACAAATGATGGACTTGGCCTCCAACAATTAACTCGACCTTTACAAAGAACTTGGCCCCAATGAATAAATTTGCCCTCAACATTATAGCTCAAACCTGTAGTGACAATGACTAAAGCTCAGAAAATTAACTCCAAACACTTGCAAAATCTACTCGTTTGCACAAGTGGAAGATCTAAAGTAATCTTCCGAAGGAGTCAACTACGGTGGCACTCGAAGTCCACCGAAATCAGCTAAAGAGTTCCACTTAAAACCCTTGTATGAGACTTGTTTTAGCCAAATTGATCTTCAAAGTAGTGATGAATACTATAGAATGAATGAGAAGTGACCCCCTCTCCCTTTTAAAGATTTGTTGGATCTTTCTCCAGTCTTTTAGAAGCACCTTATTATGTTTATTTTTAACTGATAAAGTCACTAAGTGTGTTTTTCTTATTTTGTCCAATTGACATTTTCCCCTTTTTGGTCTTTTCTCCAATTGGAAGGAACAAAGTTCGTTCTTCAAGTTAAATACTCTAGAAGACTTGGAATATGTAGATCTCCATTGAGATACAAGAACATGTATTAAAATGTATGAATGAGAATGATGATACAAATGAGAGTGAGAGGCTTGCTTATATACTAGGCAGGTGCCTCTGTGAAAAATCGGTTACCCTTTTCCTACTACAACAAACTGATAATATTTCACCTACTTGTTAAATTACTGAACAAGTTACTTGCATTTTTCTACGACAAATACTTAAATACATACACTACAACCTACACAAAATAAAAACCTGCGGAAACTAAACACTACACTGTAGCGAAATAAACACACACATCAACACAATTGTTTTTGGACAATGTCCCCGGAAAAACCCAATGTGGGAAAACCGGTGCAACAACTGAGGGTTTTAATTATTATGCAATAGTAAATCTGAGTACAAATCGCTAGATGCCCAAACTGGCTTCCGATACAGAGAAATGCTGGCAAAGAGTTAGTTGGAAAAATCTCACACTGATTCGAGAGATATGACATTGATTAAGGGTTGGTTGGTTGGCTCCACGCTGCCTCTGCGCAGCTTCTGCATCAATCCTACGCAGATCTGCGTCACACTAGCTGGGCTCTGCATCACCTTCTTTGCTGATCTCCTATTGTCTGGAAATTCGACCTTCTAGCCCTCTGGTCTCACACCCCCGACTTCTGGCACTGGATCTTGACTCTCCCAGCTGGATTTCGAACTCCCTCTGAAGCTATGTGTTGCCTCTATGTGGCATTGCGCTACCTCAATAAACTGTTCTATGCCCTCTCTACTTTGCACTCTTCGGATCTGGAAAACTCTCCTCCGAACTACTATCCCTGCCCCTCATTGCAGGAAGATCACTTGATCTCACTCCGACAACACAATGCTGCTACTCTTGAGAAATTCGATCTCTGATCTCCCATTCGATGTGTTCTCCAAGTGCCTATCTAACTCCTTCTTATAATCTCTCGTTGGAGCTCCAACGACCAAGATTAAAACATAATCAAGGGCTAAGATTAACTGGGAGTTGATCCTCGTCTTCTTCTAGAAGATTCACACCTGATTTAATTAATACCCTTTAATTAACCAGATTTCCTAAGTTTAGACTTAGGGAACCATTTAAAAAAGTTAATTATTTTAATTAAGTTATCTCTAGGTGGAATTTTCCAAAACGATTTCTGGGTATTGGAGAATGCATGTCTTAGTCTCCCTGCAAAATCTCGAGGCAAGAGCACATTCGTTGCTACATAAATCAACAACCTCTTCATGGAGAGTCATGTCCCATTTAGACATGCCTCTTCAACCTAATTACTAATTAAATAATCAATATTACAATTATTATCATTATTTATATTTAGTATATTTTATTCATAACAATTCCTTCCTCTTCAAAAAGCTTTGTCCTCAAAGCTTGCTGATGAAAAGGCTTGATCTTTTTTTTTTGTTTCGAATGTCTTCTCGTCTCGGAACTGTCATCTTCGTTGATACAAGTTGATATGATCCTCTAAGTGACAAACAAACTATCGCACTGAGAAGGGATCAGACCATCCTAGATCAATCTTTTGTGAAGTATTTTGATTACTGGAAACTTGTGATGAATTATTATCACTAGATTGAGTTGTGTGCACTTCAGTGTTCTTGGAACATAAGTTTGCTGTTTATGTTCTGAGTGATACAGATTCGTAGATTGATTGAGATGTCTGTTCTTGTGATTTGGATGTAGATAAAGAGTTCTTTTGGTTTCCCTTATCATGTGTGTGGCTAGATTCTGATTTACTTCAGGTTCCGATGTTGTCGAGTTGGTTACAAAATCTTCACTTGGAATTTCCTTTGTCTGAACATTTGAGTGTGTTTTTTCTTTAACTGACGTGTCTTCTTCTTGAGTTGTGATATTCAATGGATCGATATTCCTTCCATTTTCTTCAACTTGGACTTAAACGACTCGAGAATTCGATACTACTTCTTGAAGTTGTTCTAACTTGTCATTTAGTGATTTTTTGTCACGTCTATGCTTGTTTATTTGTGTAAGGAGGTTTGGGTTATGATTCCTTAGACATAAAACGTCTTCGCTTTCTGGATTGTTGATTTTATTCTTAGTAGCCTCATCATCTTTTAAACTTTTGATTTGTTCTAATAATGTTTGATTAAGGTTCTTTAAACACAATTTTTCTTCTTTTTGTTCCAACAAGTGCTTCTTAAGTTCCTTATTTATGGCCTTAGCTTTCTTGACTTGTTCGAGTAATGTTAGGTCCCTATTCTAGTAGTGTAGCCCCTTATTGTTATTAGTGCAACCCCCTAATGGTATTGTTGTGCCCATGTAGTCCCCATGTTATTATTGTGCTCCATAGAAGCCCATTGTTGTTATTTTTGTGCCCCTACAATATTATTGTTATGTAGGCTTTGATTATATTGGGACCATTTAGACTCATATATATAGAAAGGAGGTATTGTCATTTGTATCATCCAAAAATTGTTCATTTGTGTAATGTAAAAGAGGTTGCCGCCTCGAAGAGGCTGATTTTGAAGTCACTGATCTATCTTTTCTATTTTTTTATGAGTTGGTTTCATAACATTTGATATCAGAGCTTTGGATTCTAGGGTTTCGTTGCTCCAAACAGGCCATCATGGCATTTTCGTTATAACTTTTTTTTATAGGAAGTTTCAAAAGCTAAAAAAAATCCATTTGAGCTGAAATCGTTCTAAACCTCGGGTCTGAATTTCAGATCTTGTCTTGCTATATTTTCGGAGATATGATTTGCAGAAGTTAGAGTTTTTGCAAACTTCAGAATTTCATCGCAAACGGGTCATCGTGGCATTTTCACTATAATTTTTTTCCTACGAAGGTTCAGACTTTGAAATTAAAACCCATTTGAACCGAAATCTTGATGAAGCTCGGGCCCCAATTTTAGATCTTGTTTCGCCATATGTTCGGAGATATGGTCCAAGACATTTAGGGTTTTTGCAGGCTCCTGAATTACATCCCAAACAGGTGACCTGGGGAAAATCATCATAACTTTCTCTTTGAGCGTTGGATTGAAATTTCGTAAAAAGTTACAGAAAGAGGACAACCTGTAGTTTACCGTGTACCGGTTTCAGGTCCTAAGGTTGAAACAATGACACGTGTCACTTCGTACAAGTTCTCTCTACGAAACCATTCTATAATCAGGCCATTGTGGGAGATTTAGCATAACTATTCCTTGGAGAATCCAATCTTGATCAGACTTGCGGGGCTGGAAAGAGGACTCAGAGTGATACTGCAGGATGCAATTTCAGACCTTGGAGATCTGAAATTACAAAGATACTATATCGAGCTCTTACATAGTGAAAAATTGTGTGTAGTTTTTTTTAAAGTTTTGCATAAGTTTGGTTGAAAAATTAGTTTGAAGGAATTCAAAAGGCGTGGAAGCTAAGATGGATGGTATAGAAGAAAAAATTAACTGCAACATGGAAGAGTTGAAAACAGTTTTGACAAAGTTGTTACAAGAAATGCTTACTAATGGCGAAAGGGTAGTAAAGGAAACTAATGATGAGAACAAACGAAATGTTAATCATGATTTCATAGACTCTAACGTGGGATTGAAGACCCACCATGTTCCAAAGATCGATATGAGGAAGTTTGATGGCAAGGATCCCGTAACATGGATACGATAGATGGAGCAATATTTTGATCTCCATAATGTGCAAAACACACAAAAGGTACACATTGCAACTTTATATTTGGAACCAAATCAGTTTGTATGGTATCGATGGCTTTGCTCTCGTAAACAATTTGTCATTTGGGCAATTTTTACGGAAGAAATGATAGCACATTATGAGGATACAAAAAGCAACACCTTTTTTAGCCAATTGATAAATCTCAAACAAAAGGGTTGAATGATGGAGCACATTGAGGACTTCCTAAGATTCCACATGGGAGGACGATAATTTTATACAGAAGCATCTAGAACTACTCAAGCGTTGAGGACAACACTTTTTGAAGGAGAGGGGCATGTTAGGAGGTCCCTATACTACCACTGTGGCCCCTTATTGTTATTAGTGCAACCCCCTAATGGTATTGTTGTGCCCATGTAGTCCCCATGTTGTTATTATTGTGCCCCATAGAAGCCCAGTATTGATATTGTTGTGCCCCTACAATATTATTGCTATGTAGGCTCTGATTATATTGGGACCACTTAGACTTCTATATATAGAAAGGAGGTATTATCATTTGTATCATCCAAGAATTGTTCATTTGTGTAATGTAAAGGAGGTTTCCCCCTCGAAGAGGCTGATTTTGAAGTCGTTGATCTATCTTTTCTATTTTTTTATGAGTTGCTTTCATAACAGAGTAGTTTTTCATTTTGTTCTCTGAGGCGCGAAATTTCTTTGTCTTTACTGGAGATGACTTCTTCGAGCTCTTTCAACTTCTTTGGTATAGTTTTTATTATTATCTTGAAACATTAATTCCGAAATATCCTTAAAGTCTTCTAATGAAGACTTTATTGGTTTTGACTTCGTTGACTCATCCTAGAAAGTGGTCATCTTCCTCTTGTAAGGAAACATGAAAATCTTTTTTTCTAAGTTTAGCATGAAAGTACCCAATTCTTTTAACCAAGGTTAACCCAAAATGATGTCAATTTTTGGGTTAAACATAACTACGACACACTCTCTCTCTCCTCTTTTATTTTTTATTTTTAACTATTTTTAATAGTACTTCTGATTTTTTTAATTTTCTAGTAGTAACCTCTCTCTTTTAAGTATAATTCACGTTTTCCCTTTCTAAAAAAAGATTCCGCTTTCAGTTTTTTTTTTTTAATTTCCCCTTATACCTTACTTCTCGAGAACTTCAAATATGTAGAGAATTTTTTCCCTTAAAATAGTTTGATTTTGTTTTAAATTCGAATCTACTATTAATTTGAATTCGGAGCAAATATGTTTTATTTTACTTTACTTCGGACAATCGTGTCTTTTATAGGAGAATCTTCCTTCTTTTATTTTCGAATTAGGCTCCATTTTTGCTTGTCTATAATTTTTCATCAGCGACATTAATATATTCTTCCTTTCTTTTATTTTTTAAAATAAACACCTCTTCTTTCTACAAAAGGTTCTGCTTTCAATTTTATTTATAATTTCCCCTTATACCAAACTTATATACACTCTCCTCTTTTAACTTTTTAAATTATTTTTAATAATACTTGTGATTTTTTTTAATTTTCTAATAGTAACCTCTCTCTTTTAAGTATAATTCACGTCTTCTGTTTCTACAAAAGGTTCTGCTTTCAATTTTATTTATAATTTCCCCTTATACCAAACTTATATACACTCTCCTCTTTTAACTTTTTAAATTATTTTTAATAATACTTGTGATTTTTTTTAATTTTCTAATAGTAACCTCTCTCTTTTAAGTATAATTCACGTCTTCTGTTTCTACAAAAGGTTCTGCTTTCAATTTTATTTATAATTTCCCCTTATACCAAACTTCTCGAGAACTTCAAATATGTAGAGAATTTTTTCCCTTAAAATAGTTTGATTTTGTTTTAAATTCGAATCGGCTATTAATTTGAATTGGGAGCAAATATGTTTTTATTTTACTCCACTTTGGACAGTCATGTCTTTTAAGTGCCATCATGTCCTTTCATTCAAGGACTCTTTTTCTTACAACTGCACTTAGTTACGGTTTATTTGTCGGTGGTGCCCTAATTTCAACGCACTGTAGCCTAATCGATTACCACGTAGTGGTGACATGGCTGATGGTTTCCAGTGAAAACAAAAAAATTGCAAAAATCGAGCAGTGTTTCCAGTAGGGAAGGCGATGACTTATGGCGGGTGGCCTATCGACGACATGTGGGTGGTAGTTTCGGCAGAGTTGCAGAAGCAGTGGCAATGATGCAGAAAGTCGCAAGGCAATAGGGGCAGCTTCGAGTCGGAACAACAATTTACAAAGTTCAGTTGGCGGCGAAACAATGGTGAGGTCGAAATACGACTCTGTATGGATTTGTTGGGCGGATCAATAGTGGCGACGTCGTTAGCTGGTTGCAGTTGCGACATAGAAAGGTTTTTTTTTTATTTTTTTTTTCGACATTCAGGGCCGGTAAGCAAGCTGACGATGGTCTATGGTGGCAGCCCGCGAATGTGTGTGTGCTCTGAGGCCGCGTTTTAGTTTAGTTTTTATTTATATAAAAAAATTTTTTATACCTTTTACTTATTTGGTTTCGATTGATTTTTATTTTTCTTATTTTAATTTTGGATTTTTTTTTGGTAATGTAATTTTTTTTAATAATATTTTTTATATGTTTTTATTTTTTAAATCCTTTTATTTTTATTTTTTTATATCTGTCTTTTCTTATAATATATATTTCTTGCTTCTTCTTTTTTAAATCGTCTTTCTGTAATTCTTTTTCATTTTTTTTTCCAAGTCTTTATCTTAGTTTTTTTAGGTAAGATATGATTTATTTTATTTGTTTCCCTTTTTTTAATTTTTAAATTTTTTTTTTTTTATAATTTTAATGGCCAAAAGCCTAAGATTGCAAAATGGGAAAACTCCAAATTTTGTGTAGCGAAACACTAGAATTGCACAACAACAAGGTTGACAGAATGTTGATGGCCAAAGGTCGGATCAGATTGGCTTTATGTAGCGGTTGAGAAGCCAGAGGATCGAACAACTCCGATACCAAATGGAACGAACAAAGTTCATTCTTCAAGTTAAATACTCCATAAGACTTGGAATATGTAGATCTCCATTGAGATACAAGAACATATATTAAAATGTATGAATGAGAATGATGATACAGATGAGAGTGAGAGCTCTGCTTATATACTAGGCAAGTGCCTCTTCATGGAGAGTCATGTCCCATTTAGACATGCCTCTTCAACCTAATTACTAATTAAATAATCATTATTACAATTATCATCATTATTTATATTTAGTATATTTTATTCATAACACCAATTAAATAATAAAATCACTTTTCCCCATTTTTATTTAATAAAGTGACTTTTTATTAACTAATTAAAGTTACTTTTAACCCTTAGAAATGCTTAATTCGCCACCGTGATCACACTGTCCACCCTCTGCCCGCCCTCCCAAAAGCCCCTTTTCATCATGTTTCCTTGTAGATCTTTTGGTCCTGATTCCAACAAGCTATTACACTATGGTGTTCCTCTAGATAATCAGCCCCAAATAGTACCTTAGTGTAAATGATTAAAACATGCCTAATAAATTTAATAATAAGTTATAACCCTGTTTTACAAGAATCAGTCGAATGCAATTGAACCAAGATTGAATTGTGTGGAGCTGATCCTGATAATGAAATATGGCAAATGATCCCAGTCGGACCCCATAAAATCCTTCAAGACCCTCCAGGCCCACTAATGGTGTAATCCCGCTGCTATGACCTGTCTGACATGAGCTCTGGAAATCTTCCCCAACCACATCACAAGGTAATCCAAAAATTGGGGACATTACATTTTGACTCTCTAGGTGACCTCTTATTGTTAAAACGTAAAATATTATTTAGGACTTGCCCATTGTTGGTTTTCAAAGGTTTCTAATCACTTTTGGATCAACTTTCCCCTTTCAAGTACTCTTTCAACTCTCTAGGTGACCTCCTATTGTCTACAAAGGACTTGAGGATGCTTGCTATGAGGATTGCCCTTGGTTTGTCCTAGGTGGTGTTTTAGGGGGTCCATGTTGAGTCAGACCACCATACTCTAGGGGTGGATAAGATTTGCCAGTTGTGCCACTTACATAAGGCCGAGACAGAGGAGCTTCTAATCTTTTGTTTCCATCTCTATTATGAGATCAGAGTGGGAGATATAATTTTCTCTATTGGAATTCAAGGAGTCACCTTTTGATATTCTTCTGTTATCCATAGCAGAGGTGCCTTGCTCTCTTCATGCAACAGATTTTCAGACATAGATTGCAATCTCGTAGTGATCCCATGTAATGAAAGAACATTAAGATCACCTCTTTCTTCCCGGTTATCTTGTCAGCTTGGGAGAGCAAGTGCCAGACAAAGTGCCACAGCTCTTCAGCTTTGAAATCTGTGAGACCTGAGGTTTTGCACTCACTGTATGTCATGAAATCTGGTGTACTTTTCAGTGCCATTGATCTTATTACTGTGGTCATTCGTTGGACATTAATAAACTTATCTTATCTTTGAACTATTTTAGAGACAAATATACTCCTGTACATGCTGCTAAGAAATCATGAATGGGTAATTACTTTCCACTCATACATGCATGCCTGGCACTGGCAATGTTTCAATATTCAATTGTTTTTGTCACATGTTTTGTCCCCAATGTCTTACTACCATGTTGGAATGAATAAATCTGGTGATGGTTCCATATAGTTCATTTTCTAAATGTAATGAAATCTGTGCTCAAACATACCAAATCCTAAGTTTGTTGGTTGGATGTATTATTCCTTATGAACTAATAATATTGATTTCTCTGTTTTGCTATGTTTTTGTCTATTAAAATCTTATTACTAAACAAATTTCATGCTAAACTAAATTCTAATTTTGAAGGCGATATTGATGAATTGAAGGGATATTATGGAGTCTTTGGGAAAGCTCGGAGATGTCGTCAAAGCTATGGAGTTTATTGGCCAAAGCTCTGGTGTGTTTGCTGTTATGTTTTTATACTTGAGTTAGTCATTGATAATTTTCATTGTCTTCATATCCATTAGAATCTTGGTTTGATGTCGAAGTACATTTCGTTCTGTATTGATATTTTAATCTGATGCTGGTTGAAAGCAAAAGTTAAGCTCATGCTCAGGTTTCCAAGTTTGACCAACACAAAATTCATCCTTGTTTACAATCTGCACTTTCACTGTCACAGGGAAAGCATCCAAGGGACAGAGTCAGAAAGTTCAGCAAGCAGTTTTACAGGTGGAGTTTTGAACTCCAATTTGCAATTCAGAGAGGATGACCTGCAGACTGCATTGTTATTGATTATGTTTTGAGTTTTTGGTCAGAAATTTCGTGCAGGTGGATACAACACGATAGTGGCAACATCAATTGGAGAGGAAGGTTTGGATATAATGGAAGTTGATCTTGTAATCTGTTTTGATGCAAACGTTTCACCAATAAGGATGATACAACGGATGGGAAGAACTGGAAGGAAACGTGATGGTCGAGTTGATATCCTTTAGCTAGAAGAGGAGTTGACAATTAATGGCTGATTTACTGAAATATTCAGTGTTTTGTCATGTATTTATGATTTCAAAGGTTGAAGTTTACATAATGTTCAATACATCCGGTTTATGTTCTTGTGAATTTTACTTAACATTATCTACCTATCTTAGCCAGCGAAGGATCAGAACTGCAGGGCTATTTAAAGAAGCAAGCCAAAGGAAAGGCATTAGGAAAGCACATGCACAATGGTGGTATCAACAGCTTCAATTTCCATTGCAGTCCTCGTATGGTATGACTTTTGAAATTTTAAGATTTTCCTCTTTAAATATGTCAATAATGGGTAATGAGTTAGCAAATGTTTGCAAATCCTAGAGAAGAACATTTTTCTGATTGCTTAAAGGATAATGTTGAGTTGCTGAGGAGTGAACATCTGGTAGAGAGGTCAGTGCTGTGATAACCTAAAAGGTACTGGGTTGTTCTTCATGAAGGTTCCCCATAGCTACCAACCAGAGGTGCAGTTTGTTGAGATGTCAATTGAAAAATTTGTTCCTCGGGGAAGGAAATCAAGGGCAGATGCTCTGCCAGCAGATAAAGAAGATGATGAATTGACAGAGTCTGAAAAGAATTTACTTGCAAAATATTTTGGCTCAGGCACTGAGGAAGCCTGGAAACCATCTCTTGTTGCGTTTCCTCAGTACCAGTTGTTTCCATCACGAGTGTATAAAGTAAGACACTCATTCAAAACAACAGAAATGCTGATTGACACTTTACAGTTGCTACAAGAATACAGAACCTCTTTAACTTGTTCCAACACATCCTTCCTGAGAACTGAGGTAGCACACTATCTTTCTTCCTAGTGATTCTATTTTGCTCATAATATGATCTTTGGGATTTAGTTTTAGTTCTTATTAATCTGTTTGATAATGCCATTTGGTAATAGGTTGCAGTTTCTTCAGCAGAATGCTTGCCATCTGTTTTGGATATCACCACTGAAGCTGGATCTCAAGGTATTTAGTCTGACTGATGGCATCTAGCATGAATATAAGTTCAGTTCTCTTTTATCTTTAGAAACCCAAAGATGGTGAAATAGAGAAATTCAAGGATGGTGAAATATAGAAATGTGTTGTGGAAACTGAAAGGATAAACTAATTAAAATGCTGTTACAAGTATGAGGGGATCGACTTGTGCATGGTCAGCACCTTTGCTGTCCTTCCTTTGACAGAAGGCCTGAAATCACAGAGGGTGTCATATGTGAAACTTTAATACCATGTCTGTCAAGCAGCATAGGCTTCAGGTCAGACAACCAGTAAACAGTTGAAATTTTCATATACACTTGGCCATTGGAGTTGTGAAGAGCTGACAATTGATCATGGTGTTTGTTATGAATATATATATATATCTAATGTCAACAATAATAACAATAAATAATGATTAAATAGCTAGTAATTAGTTAACGAAGAGGTATGTCCTTAAGGACATAACCATTGTTGAAAAGGTACCTGCCTAGGGTAGATAAGCAGACCCTCACCCTCATTGTAAACACACATATTTTATACATTCAACAATTCTAATATACAATTAATTGTACTACAATGGATGTCTGTCTTCGAAGTATTCTGAAGATAATTGCTGCATATATGAACTTTGTTCATTACAGTGTTGTTTGTGCTTCTTTGCAATGCCCATCAAACCCACACCCATGTTGTTCCTTAGGCTTCATTAGGGTTTGATATTACCTATTTCAGCATTCTCCATGTACTGTTTTATTGCTTTCCACTTCTAACGGATAAACTTAGCTCTTCCATTGCTTACTCTGTTGTGTTCCTAAAAAGATCTGAAGATGATTCACACAATATATATCCAAGAGAAGATATAAAATCTCCTATAATTAATTAAATCCAGAACACCCTTAAGGTAGGGCAACAGCTTGCAAGGATCTTTGTATTGAAGGATAAACTCTTGTTCACTTGCCTTTTTGTGGGGGCCACGTTCCAATGAGCTAGGCTCTGATACAAAAATTTTCTCATCCATGTTCAGTAGGGATGACTCCATTCTTATTTGTGGCTACCAAATGCTAACTACATAGTGGGGCCTTTACCCTTCATTCTGGCGCGAGGCTTTACTCCAGGCTGAGCTAGATGGATTAATACATGTGACTGCTCAGAATTGGCCATTTGATGAGGCTAGGTTTCAAGGACTAGAGGAAATGAAAAGGAGCATGCTATAGCATAAGTATTTGGGCCTGCCCACGTATCCGCCTTTGTGCATGAAAACAATAGGTTATAGGAAGAATTTTGAATGATCTTCTTCTATCAGTTTGGGTGACGTGTTTCCTGCAGTCTTGTAAGAAAGCTGGGATTGAAAGTGCCACCATAAAGAAATTCAATCACTCCCATAACCAGCACATCACAAAGGAAAAAGTATGACGAATCTGGGCAAATTATCTCATGATTCCATTAGAAAATAATTTCTTTTAGTGGCTATGTCACAGCATAGAAGTCCATGGATGGTGACAATACAGCTTGGTGACAGTTTCATCCATTGTTGGCAGTAAGAGTTGTAGCAGGATTGGTGTTCAAAAATGCAGCAAGAAAGTCTCAATTTTGATTTTTGCCTTAATTAAAATTGAGAAAATTCAAATTCCACATCAGCAGACAACTTGGAGGAGTTAACTAGGGTGACATAGCACTTGTCTCCTAGTTAAGAACAATCAATTCGAGTTAATGAGTTAAAGTTCAGTGTACTTGAGTTGATTCCTGAAAAATAGGAGTCTAGCTCAGTTAATTCGAGTTAGGGACATGAAGTTCAATTGTGTGCAATTCGGGCACCTTGGTTTCTCATTTGGGAATTTGTCTAGCTTGCTTAAGGCAAGCCCAGGTGCATTTGTTCACTCTCATTGTACTCCTACCATATCATATAATAAAATGGCATAGCTTCTTTGGAGTAAATTGTTGGTGTGGTGATATTTCTGTGGTATTTTTGATTTTTGGTTGCATGTGAGCATTTTATAGCTGTTATTACTTAATATTTCCATTAGGAATATTACAAGTCCAAGTCCTTGGTGAACATATTGTTCATACAAAAACGAGTTGTATAACTTGAGGCTGAAGTATGGAGACTTGGTAAATGTAAATCTAAATGTAATTAAAGGATGATGATAATGAAGGGCCAACATGAATAGCTTGCTAGACTTGTATTTTGTAATTATCCTATTAAATTAAACTATAAATTGTTGAAGCTGAAGAGGAGCAACCAATATGTTGATTTGGGGTAGCATCGGATGTGCTCTAGCCATGAAATTTGGTGGAGAGGTTGGGGCACGTGAGATATCCAATACCCAGAAAGGGTTTGGGCAGATTCTAAACAGATCAGGAGATATTAAAATAATTAATATTTTTAATGTGTATTAATATGAATCTGTGTTAGAGTGGTCCAAAAGACATGGATCAAACTAGATGTAATCTTAGCCGTTGATTAGGGACTTAATCTCGGTCGTTGATATGTCAATAGGAAAAGTATAAGAGGAGGCTTGAGGGTCACTTGGAGAACACACCAGAGTGATTAGTCATTCTATTCTTTAGAGCGGGGTTTGCTAAGAGAGATAGAATCAGTGATCGGGAGTTGCAGCTGAGGGGCATTGAGTATAGAGGGACAAAGAGGCAGAGATAGTGCTGGGAGAGCAACGTAGTAGCCAAGAAGAGTGATGCAGAGCTAGCCAGGGCTCACGCAGGGCCACGCAGAGACAACCAGGAGTTGTGCAGATCCTCAGAGAGGCTAGCGTTGCTGACATAGAGGGCCAGAGGGGTGACGCAGGGCTTTCCAGGGTTGACGCAGACCCATCCGGGGTGACGCAGGGCCAACGTGAGGCAGAAAGGGGTTGACGCAGTCCAGAGAGAGGCTGACGCTGGGGTTTCTAGGGCAGATTTGTGCTGAGTAGCTGCCAGAAGGATTATCCGGGGTTTGAGCCAGGAGATTTGGTAGAAAATTAGAGGCATTACTGCCAAGGAAAGTCTTTGTTGGGTAGGCTAGTTTCGGCACCCAGATTGTACTTTGATATTGCTTAATAAGAAAACTCTTAGATAGCTACACCGGTTTTCCCACATTGGGTTTTTCCATGGACATTAGTCCAAAAATAATGGTGTCATGTGGTGTGTCTATTCTTGTTTCTTTTAGTTGCTAATCTGTAATATGTTGAGTATGCGCTAGTGTTTATTTTTAGTATTTACATTGTAAATAACTTTATGAGAGATTTTTCGGCGAAAATCACATGAGATTTGTCGACGCGTTTCGAACCAACTAGTGTGGTTCATCGTCAGGACAAGTTGAAGAAACAGATCTAGCTTAGCATGTTAAATAGTCTGAGCAGAGACTCCAACAACTAAAATTTGATTAACGGCTAATTTTTGACTTTAGGACCCCGGTCAAATTTTTATTCATTAATTTAATATTATATTATTTTTTGGAAATAAGTTTAAAAAAAAACAATAAATAAAATAATAATAATATGATTAGTTTTAAAAAAAAAATAATCTATTTATCTAAATTATAAAATATATTATTATATATATATCTATATTATTATATATATAATATATATTAATTAATAATTTATAATTTTTTTTTTTAAACTAACAATTAATTAATTTATTTATGATAATTTTTACCTAATTTAACTATTTCCATAATAAATAAAATAATATTAAATTAATGAATAAAAAATTGACCGGGTCCTAAAGTAAAAAAATTAGCCGTTAATCAAAATTAGCCTTGAAGTCTCTGCTCAGACTATTTAACATGCTAAGCTAGATCTGTTTCTTCAACTTGTCCTGACGATGAACCACACTAGTTGGTTCGAAACGCGTCGACAAATGGTTTCTCATGTGATTTTCGCCGAAAAATCTCTCATAAACTTGATATGGATCACAGAAGCCTCAACTCTAGGATGTAAATAACTTGTTAAGGAAAATAACAAGTAGGTAGGAATAAATCAGATAAAGTGCATGGAGGGTTTCTAACTAAGTAAACTTAGAAACTTCAACATGGTATCACAGGGTGATTGCAGTTCACATGAGGACTAAAGGACATAAGCCGAGCAGAGCAATAGTAGCAGAAAACAGCTGTCCCGAGCTGACAGAAGCTGTTTCTAGCAGAGCAGTAACAAGGAAGGGTGACATAGTGCCTGTGTCATCAAGGGTGAGCCGGGAAGAGGCAGCGTAGAGGCGAATGAAGGCAAGAGAAGCCCAATGCAGAGCCACGCAGTAGCTGGGAGGGTTGATGCAATTGGCTGAGGAGGCTAGGTTGCAGTGCTAGGATTGCGGAGAGCCTAGGAGCTCTCACCTTCAAGTTGTTGGGGTTTAGTTGGTTACAAGAATATTGCAGAATGGAGCTGGTGAGGTACTGTAGTCAGAACAGTACCTGACAGAGCAAGGCCAGAGGAGTTGCTATCGAGGGTTTCCAGTCGAGGAACCCGAATCAGTGGTGCGGTTGCACAAGACAATCAATGTAGGGGGCATCTCGACAGTGGCAAAAAGATTTCCAGGAGGGAAATCAGGACTCAAAGAGAGTCCAGAAGAGAACTTCCAGACGAGAAGTAGAGAGACTCAGCAGGAGTCGAACCAAGAACTTCCAGACAGGAGGTAGACTCAGTAGGAGTCGAACAGAGAACTTCCAGACGGGAGGTAGGCTCAGTAAGAGTCAAACAGAGAACTTCTAGGTGGGAAGTAGACTCAGCAGGAGTCGAACAGAGGACTTCTAGATGGGAAGTAGAGAGACTCAGTAGGAGTCGAACAGAGGACTTCCAGGAGGGAAGTAGAGAGACTTGGAGGAGTCGGCAAGAAGAGCAGAGAGATGGCCATGAATGGGTTGAGGGATTAGGACAAGTTGGATGAGGCATCCAACTAGAAGGCTAGGATCTTGTTTGTTCTGTGTGCCATGAGTGCTCACATGCCACTTGAGAAGAAGTGGGGAGACATCGAGTTGTAGTCAGGCAGACTACAGTTGATGAGGGGCAGGATCTTTGAGGTACCTAGCCTTCTGGATTAGACCTTGATATGGGAGCCCTGAAGAGGAGTAGCAAGACTGGCTGAGTTGGGTAGAGACGAATGCGGATGGAGCGACAGAGAGTGCTATAGTGCAGGAGTCTCGAGACAGTGCAGAGCTAGCAGGCTGCAACAGTGCGAGAGGCACCGGAGTGTTGCACCAGTGCAGGAAGGCACAAAGAGGTGTGCAATAGTGTGAGATGGATGGAGTTGTTGCAGTAGCGCAGAGGTTAAAGAGGGAGCAGTTGTCAGCGACAGAGGGAGCTTCAACATTAGTGGGTGCCTCTAGCCCAACAGGGAGGTTAGTTGGGAGATCAGTTACTTACTTCTCAGTAACTGAGTTGCAGTGCAGTAGTGGGTAGCACGATGCAACATGATGAGAGGAGGTGCAGTGCTAGGAGAAAGGACCAGTAGCAGCATGGATGTAGAGGGAGTTGTCGTACAGATGCAACAGTGGTAGTGGCAGAACCATGGGCAGTAGTACATGATGCAATAGTGCAGAGGATGTTGGGCAGGAAGGGCTAGCATCAACACAAGTACTAATGCCGAATGATCAGAGAAATACTCAATGAGGAGTATTGCTAAAGCACAGTCCTCGCTAAGAGGGAGTGTTGATTTGGGGTAGGATCAGCACTAGCCACGAAATTTGGTGGAGAGGTTGGGGCACATGAAAGGGTTTGGGCAGATTCTAAACAGATCAGGAGATATTAAAATAATTAATATTTTTAATGGAGTCCCTAAGTCTAAACTTAGGGAAAATAAAATATTAATGTGTATTAATATGAATCTGTGTTAGAGTGGTCTAAAAGACATGGATCAAACCAGATTTAATCTTAGCCATTGATTAGGGACTTAATCTCGGCCATTGATATGTCAACAGGAAAAAGTATAAGAGGAGGCTTGAAGGTCACTTGGAGAACACACCAGAGTGTTGATCTCCAATACCCAGAAAGGGTTTGGGCAGATTCTAAACAGATCAGGAGATATTAAAATAATTAATATTTTTAATGGAGTCCCTAAGTCTAAACTTAGGGAACATAAAATATTAATGTGTATTAATATGAATATGTGTTAGAGTGGTCCAAAAGACATGGATCAAGCCAGATTAAATCTTAGCTGTTGATTAGGGACTTAATCTCGGCCATTGATATGTCAACAAGAAAAGTATAAGAGGAGGCTTGAAGGTCACTTGGAGAACACACCAGAGTGATTAGTCATTCTATTCTCTAGAGCGGGGTTTGCTAAGAGAGACAGAATTAGTGATTGGGAGTTGCAGCTGAGGGGCATTGAGTACAGAGAGACAGAGAGGCAGAGATAGTGTTCAGAGAGCAGTGCAGTAGCCAAGGAGAGTGACGCAGAGCCAACCAGGGCTCATGCAGGGCCATGCAGAGGTAGCTGGGAGTTGCGCAGAGCCTCAGAGAGGCCAGTGTTGTTGACACAGAGGGCTAGAGGGGTGACGCAGGGCCTTCCAAGGCTGACGCAGGGCCATCTGAGGTGACACAGGGCCAGCGTGAGGTAGAGAGGGGCTGACGCAGTCCAGAGAGAGGCTGACGCTGGGGTTTCTGCGGCAGATTTGTTCTGAATAGCTGCTAGAAGAATTATCCGGGGTTTGAGCCAGGAGATTTGTCAGAAACTTAGAGGCATTATTGCCAAGGAAATTCTCTGTTGGGTAGGCCAATTTCGGCACCTAGATTGTACTCTGATATTGCTTAATAAGAAAACCCTCAGATAGCTGCACCGATTTTCCCACATTGGGTTTTTCCGGGGACATTAGCCCAAAAATAATGGTGTCATGTGGTGTGTTTGTTCTTGTTTCTTTTAGTTGCTGATCTATAATATGTTGAACATGCACTAGTGTTTATTTTCAGTATTTACATTGTAAATAAGTTGTTAAGGAAAATAACAAGTAGGTAGGAATAAATAAGATAAAGTGCATGGAGGGTTTCTAACTAAGTAAACTTAGAAACTTCAACACAATATTGATATCGAAGTTTGAAACGATAACTTGCTTGAGGAATGCTGTAAAGGGGATTGGAAATTTGCTATCTTTCCTAAGATTAATGATTATGATCCCTAATGTTCTTCTTGATCTAGCTAACTACCAAGCGGCTATGAGAGAGTTGGACGAGGACATACCAACTTGCCCCAAGTGTGGGCTAAATACCATATGGCAGAGTCTTGGTTGACCCCATAGCCTGAGGAGGGACCCCAAGACTCTCATACGAGAGGTAACACTCATGAGGATGGTCTAGGCATCAAAGAAAAAGGGAGACAAGAAACAATTGTGTCACAGACTGCCATTGAAGGGAGATTGACGATGAATCTTGAACACATTGTGTGTACCAACGACTTGTGAACCTATGTTTCGGGTTTGGACCTAGAGGTTGTGAGAGATTGACTCAAAGAAAGGGAGACAAGATTGCCCCCTTCATCACAACAGGCATGTCAGAGAGTTCATGCTTGAATAGTGCTAGTTGAGGAAACTAGTGAAGAATCTCTCAGACTGAGTCGAGAAGATTGAGAAGAACTCAGTCGTTTGGATGTGTTATGCACAAGAAGCACTAAAGAGGAGGAGAATCGCCAAGGGAGCATAAAGAGCGGTGAAAGGATTACCTTTTGTGTTGTGTAGGCCCATAATGTCCATAATTTGTTGTGTCATTAGCCCAGACTCAATGCTTGAGAGGTAGCATTCCTATTTATTGCAAGTGAAGGGAAATGGCCTTCATACTCTATAGCTTGAATTAAACCCTTGTTGATAATCCTTGAGTGAAACATCCTTTAGCTATCAGATCCAACTTGGGGGTGGCCAAAAATAAGAAATTTTGATTGTAGTTGTACCTATGGTTGGTTGGAGAGTAGCCGTCCCTTCAGTTTCCATCATGTTTAAATGAACCAGATAAGTGAAATCTATCTTGTTGTCAACAAAATGCAGTTACTTCTAAAAGTGTCATGCGTAGTGATATGCTGGATTTCTATGTGTAAATGTAATCATACTCTTAACACTATTTGTATTGCATTAGGGAATATTTTTGAGCAATGAGTTGAGTAACTAGCATAGCTTGAATCAATGTTGATTGTTATTCCTTTTATGAATGTCGCTGTATGGAAGGGAAAACTTGTCTTTGATTGTATGTGGTTTAGATGTGTTAAAAATGCATGAATTATGATGCTAGTTTTGGTTCAAGGAATGACTGTGATAGCAATAGTCTATGAATTGAATTGGTGAAGGGAGATTCATATGTTGGTGTGTGCAGTGAGCTTAGGGCTCCTTGTGTCTACGGAGCTAAACCAACTTAGGGTACACTCTCTGTTACATAAGCGATAGATATGAGGGATATTGAAGTTTCCTAGTTAAAAGGTAGTGGGTTGATTTATTTTGGAACCTGTTGAAGAGCCATGAACTTTTGGAAGTAGTTGGGCAAGATTGTTGACTTAAAGTGTGAGTTTCAGTCCTCAAGAGGCAGCTTAGGACTAGGAGGATTTGTGTAGAATTTCGGGGATTTACCCCTTGAAATTTGGAGTTTGGGAAGTCTTAGCCTTGGCTCTTGGTCACATGGCCCAATAACATCCATGACCTAGAGCTAGTCAGAAGGGGTGGCATATTGGTTAGCAGAACACTAGGAGAATGAAAGAAACACACTTTGGAGAAATCTCGGTATGGTTATGTTCCCGTTGAGAGAATTCACTTGATGACAATATATCCATTTACTAGGTGCGTTAAATAACATTGGATATCGTAAAATTGGAAATTTTAAGAAATGATGTCATGATGAAGTCTCAAGGGATGATGTGATGATTGGGCATGTATGCCACTTGCCACCCAGATTCAATGTTTTTGGTGTGATAACTATGTAAATATGTGTGTTACAAATAAAATAATAAGTAATTAATTAATGTTATAAATTAAGTATTAAAATAATAAATAATTAGTTAGTAAACAGTGCATATCACACCCTCTCACTCGAACCAATTAATGCTATATAGTACACTGTCTGAGTGACATTGTATAGCATCAATTCTTATCATATTCAATTAATTGCGATGGCCAAGAGACACTAACTAGTAGGGAATTGAGTGACAACAAGAAGAATCGAGCGTAGGCAGGGGAAAAAATAGGAAAAATAATTATATATATATATATATATATATATATATCATATATGTATACACATATATGTGAACATATTATATATACATATATATATATATATATATATATATATATATATTACACTATATATGTATATATATATATATATATATATATCACATATATGTATATATATATATATACACATATATGTATATATATATATATTACACATATATGTATATATATATATATATATATATATATATAATATATATATACTATGTGTATGTATATACACATATATGTGTATATATATACATATATGATATAATATATATATATCATATATGTGTATATACATATATATACATATATATATATAAACTATATATGTATATATATATGTATACACATATATGTATATATATATATATATACATATATGTGTATATATACACATATATTATATACATACACATATCTACTATATATATATATATATATAATATATATATATATATATATATATATTGAACTAGAGGTCGCAAGGAAAAAGTAGTTTGCAATGAAGAAATTCTTGTAGATGTTAGTGAATATAAATATGCTGTCAATAGTGTAAGAAATAGTCTCAACAACATTGAAAAGGTGTGTAGATGGAGTTGGAGGAAGGTAAAGTGGTTTTAATTGAGAAAATGAATCGACTAATAGAAAAAGGAATCATAATTGATAATCTACTCGCAAAATTCGAAGATCGATGACAAACTGTGTTAAGATGGGGAATGACGACAAACACGAAAACTGCCATAACTCTTAACTACCATGGTGAGCAAATTAATCAACTAATTGAAAAGGTAGATGCATTAATGGTACAACCCTTAGTTTATCGAAGGCCGACATCAAGTCCACAAAATACATGTGAACAAGATCATCAAGAGCCACCTAAGGTTGTTGAAGGAAAAGTAACTAGGTTCGGTTTTCATTATGACTTGTATCTATAATATTATGAAGAAAATTGTTTTTCCTTGCACCATGGGTTTCATGAATAAGATCTGCTAACCATAGGTCAAAGACCTCTTCTTGATGTCTTTAGGATTTTTATATTTCATCATAAGTGTTATGAAAGTCATAAGATCAAAGGTTAAGTTCCAAGAGAAGTGTCACTATTATCATGCAAAACCACTCTACAATACGAAGTGAATCTCCTTGATATGTCGGCCCAGAACTAAGGCACTCCTATCGGCTTGATACATGATCGTTGACTCATATATATAAGGGTTAATGTAAGGTCAAAAGGATCATCTTCAGAACAATCTACACATCACATTCATCAATAAAAGGAGCGCATACACTGTGGTTATCTCGGAAGTCTGGTCTCGATATATAAACATGTGTTCCATACCTTGCAAACCTGGAAGCTAAGATAGGTGATATAGCCCTCGCAAGACTGTAAAGGGAAGCCCGGTGATATAGTCCTCACAAGACAGTAAGAAGGTCGATCATATGCATCTCTAGGAAGTCTATAAGGAGCTCAGGATAATCTGGTAATATATATTTGGGAAGTCTGTACACAGTGATATCACTTGGAGGGTTAGTCACTGTAATATATATCTCAGAACCAATTAAGGGACTGTGCATATATATATATATATATACAGTGACAGTACAAAGTGCAACACTAAGGTGTGATCTCTCTCATATCTATTGCAACCAATGAAGAACCAAAGGACTGTGGAAAATCGATAGAAGAAGGTGTCAAAGACAGTGACAAAGAAGACTTAAGGAGGAGTACAGTGATATCGAGGCAGTAAGTTGTAGACCAAACAATGCAGAGAATAGTGAAAAACATCTTGGAGGTAACCTTGTGTCTATTTTTTCAAGGGTCTTGGTATTCATCTAAATATCTATAAGAAGAGATTCAAGGGTTTTACTCTCAAGAGGAGAGGTTTTGCCTTGGCTTGGAGCCAACATCTTGTGTACTTGTTTTTATTGTTGATCGCCAATTTTGATAATTGTTTGAAGATTGAAGAACACACTAATATAACAAGGCTAATTGAAGAAGACAACACAAACTGTTATCAATAAGTTTGAGAAGAATCACTAAGTCATGAATTGCCCTAGATTCTTCAACAAAAGTAAGTATCACACAAGAATTCCAGATAAAGATCATCAATGAATTAAGAAGGAATTACCGAAGTACAATGGTAAGCACCATAGAGGAGTAGTTGTCCAGGTCAAGAAAAGGGAGGGGATTTTCAAATTAAACCCTGTTAGGTGAAAGAGAAAAGATAGTGACAACTTCCAACAATTTAGAAAGGGAAGTTTAAGATTGGTTCTTAAGGTGGACAAAAGAATGTGATTTTTGTTACTTTCGTTAGGAAAATTTCATGAATTCCTTATTAAAAAGATTTCATGATGAAGAAGACGATGATTTGTACAACAAATTTGTACATCTTAAACAAAAGGGAGACGTAAACGACTATACGCACGAATGGGAAGCTTTGGCAACTAGAAAAAATGGATTCATAGATGAATAGTTGCTAAAAATGTACATTTGTGGACTAAAAGATTATATCCATGGTGAAATAAAGCTATGGAATCCTAAAAAAATTGAGGATGCCAGACACATAACAAAATTAATTGAACAAAATAACAAGTTCAATATGCCATCTTTTACTAGTCCAAAAAAATATAGCAGATTCTCGAATGCAAGGTCAAAAGAGTATCCCACAGACAAGTTTGGAAAGTATATACCTCCTCCTGTAAGAGAAGAAGAGAGTCAACACCAACGGACAAACAAGAAATGGGTCAACAAATGTAAAGATTGTGGAGACAACTGGACACCCAAGCATAGATAAAACAACAAAAAACTATATATGTTTGAAGTCGAGTTAGAATTTGATAAATCCAGTAGTGACTCAAAAGTACAATTTAAGGAAGAAAACAATATTCAAAATACAAAAGTGAGGGGGGCATGCCCAATATATATCGCTTGTTGCATTAAGAGAGATAACACAATCCCAAACATTTAAATTAAGAGGACATGCAAAAATGAATGTCACCGTACTGATATAAACAGGAAGTACCCATAACCTCAGATATAAATGTCCTGAAAAGACTAAATCTATTCGGATATCCATTCACATACATAAGAATGATGGTAACAAATGGTAAACGAATTGATGGATTTGGAAAGTGTCACAAAGTCAAGCTGCAATTAGAAGATTACGAATTATAATCTAGATTCTACACCGTGCCCCTGGGAGGAGTAGACGTCATATTGGGAAATCAATGGCTGCAAACTCCGTGTACCTATTTTGCAAACCACTAGAAATAATTTATCAAATTCAAATGGGGAAGAACATATAAATTGTTCGGATTCCAACCGTCCACCAACGCAAATTGTATCTTCTTGGAAAATGATGAAACTAATTAGAAACAGGGAAACAATCTACATCAGACAATGCCATCAAATGGAGATAGTAGCACTAATAATAGTGCATTCTCAACACCTAGAGATTAAAGCATTAATCCACAAATACGACAAGGTATTCCATGACTTACCTATGAAGCTGACTTTGGAAAGAAGGATAAAACATATGATCGAAGTTAAACTAGACTCAACATTGGCGAATATCAAACCATATTGATATCCTCACCACCATAAATTAAAAATAGAAAGATTAATTAAAGACTTGTTAAGGTGTGGAGCTATTACGAGTAAGAGCCCATATGTAACCCCAATAATATTGGTTTGGAAAAAAGATGGATCCTTCATACTATGTGTAGATTATCAGGGCCTAAACAAGATAACTGTAAGAAGCAAGTTTCCTATTCCATTTATAGTTGAAATGATGGATGAGCTCCGTGGAGCAAAATATTTCTCAAAATTAGATTTAAGGTTAGGGTATTATCAGATCCAAGTAAGGATAGAAGATGTGGCAAAGATTGCTTTCAGAACTCACAAAGGTCAGTATGAATTTAAGGTGATGCCATTAAGGTTAATCAATGCCCTTGCCACCTTCTAGGCAACCATGAATGAACCCTTTAAGCCCTATCCAAGAGAGTTTGTATCAATCTTTTCTGATGACATTCTTATCCACAACAAGAGATGGAATGAGCATCTTAAGCATTTGGATTAAGTACTTTCTCTCCTAGAAGAAAATCAGTTTTATGCAAAAGCATTGTGCACACGTGGGAGGTGAAGCTTCAATTATTGAGGCTTGTCTTTGCCGGGAGAGTTGGGGAAAACACATGTAGAGGAGATTGGTACTTTTCCTGAGCCTTGGAGGAGGATTTTGTTGGTATCCTTGTAGGCCATATTCTTGAGTAGACTTGGAGGGCATAGGGCCTCTTGGAGGTCGATTTTGGGAGGTTGGATTCTGACCAAACCCTTTCTGGGTTTTTGTGGGTTTTGGTCAAGGAGCTTGGGGTTAATTTTGCAGCATTTTTTGAGCACTAGAGGTGGAGTTTCTTGCAGTTCCTTTCCAACCAGCGGTGTAGTTTTCTGGGCAGCACAAAGCATTACAGGAGCAACCATTTCCAACATCTAAGATCATTGTATTATCACCTGGTTTTTGTCACGCTTGCCATTGAGGCAAGCCGAGGTGCATTCCTCCATACTATTGTACTTGCTTCGTTGATTAATAAAATGGCTCAACTAGTTCTTTCTTTTGGAGTTTTAATTGGCATTTGCTGATTGTTTTAGAATTTTTGTGTTGTAAATCATTTTTTCTTTGCATATCACCATTTATTCAAGTTTGGAACATTACAGTGGTATCAGAGCTCAAATTTTGGCTTCAAAAATTGAAGCTTGTCTTTGCCAGGAGAGTTGGGGAAAACACTTGTAGAGGAGATTGCTACTTTCTGGAGCCCTAGAGGAGGATTTTGTTGGTATCCTTGTAGGCCGTATTCTTGAATAGACTTGGAGGGCGTAGGGCCTCTTGGAGGTCGATTTTGGGAGGTTGGATTCTGACCAAACCCTTTCTGGGTTTTGGTCAAGGAGCTTGGGGTTAATTTTGCAGCATTTGCTGAGCACCGAAGGTGGAGTTAATTGCAGTTCCTTTCCAGCCAGCAATGCAGTTTTCTGGGCAGCGCAAAGTATAAGAGGAGCAATCATTTCCAGCATCTAAGATCATTGTATTATCACTTTGGTTCTGTCACGCTTGCCATTGAGGCAAGCCCAGGTACATTCCTCCATACTATTGTACTTGCTCCATTGATTAATAAAATGGCTCAACTGGTTCTTGCTTTTGGAGTTTTAATGAGCATTTGCTGATTGTTTTAGAATTTCTATGTTGTATATCGTCTTTGCTTTGCATATCACTATTTATTGAAGTTTGGAACATTACAGTGGTATAAGAGATCAGATTCTGGCTTTAGTTATTGAGGTTTGTCTTTACCGGGAGAGTTGGTGAAAACACTTATAGAGGAGATTGCTACTTTTCTAGAGCCTTGGAGGAGGATTTTGTTGGTATCCTTGCAGGTCGTATTCTGGAGCAGACTTGGAGGGCGTAGGGCCTCTTGGAGGTCGATTTTGGGAGGTTGGATTCTGACCAAACCCTTTCTGGCTTTTTGTGGGTTTTGGTCAAGGAGCTTGGGGTTAATTTTGCATCATTTCTAAGCACTGGAGGTGGAGTTTCTTGCAGTTCCCTTCTAGCCAGCAGTGCAGTTTTCTGGGCAACGTAGAGCATTAGAGGAGCAACCATTTCCAGCATCTGTGATCATTGTATTATCACCTGTGTTGTGTCACGCTTGCCATTGAGGCAAACCCAGGTGCATTCCTCCATACTATTTTACTTGCTCCATTGATTAATAAAATGTTTCAACTAGTTCTTGCTTCTGGAGTTTTAATGAGCATTTGCTGATTGTTTTAGAATTTGTGTTGTAAATTGTTTTTGCTTTGCATATCACTGTTTATTCAGGTTTGGAACATTACAGTGGTATCAGACCTCAGATTTTGGCTCAGCCATGGGGGGGGGACTTTCCTATGAGTGAGGAGGATTGACAAAATATTACTTACATGAGGCAAAGGTACCAGAGCAGGGATAGGGAATTGGAGATACCCCAGACATAGAGGATCGTGGGAAGGCAGTGGTAGCAAAAGATATGGCAAGCCTAAGAGTAGGGAAGAAATTGCCTTCGACAGTCTCTTGAAAGCCTTGAGTGATTTGGCAAAGGGGCAAAAGGAGATGTTGGACGAGATCAAGATGCAGAACATGGAGCACTCATTGGGAGTTTATATTTGGAGAGACTTCAGGGGCCTCTCAACAGCTCGATCACCTTTCACCTACTGCGCAACGACGATCCTTGAGTGAGCCAACTCAAGCCACTTTACCTTCTTTTCTACCTTTGGCACAGGGTGAAACGAGTGGAGAGGATCCATCATTGATGGGAGAGCATTTTAGAGAGTGGTAGTCCATGGGAGCAGATTTCAGAGAGGCTCTATCTTTCAGAGATTATTTCCAGCTCAAACATAATGAGAAGGGGAAGGGCTATGGAGGCAATGGTACGCAAAATTATGAGCTGCACTGCATCATTGGGAAGATGTATTTTCCCATCTATGATGGCACTACCAAGTGCACAACACATGCTTGGGTGGAGAAGCTAGACACATACTTCTAGCTCAACAAGATGACAGAGGTAGAAGCCATCAGGATGGCCACATTGCATTTGGAGGGGGAGGCACATGATTGGTTGTTTCATGGCTTGTCCACTATGGGGCATGCTATCGTGACCTCCTATGAGGACTTCACATTGAGAGTAGTGGAGCGTTTTGATTAGAGGGATCCAGAGGCTCGCTTCAAGGAGTTGACCTAGCTCAGGTAGACAAGACATCTGGAGCATTATATTTTAGAGTTCTTGAAGGTCTCAGTCATGGTGCCAGATTTGTCAGATTCTAGGAGAGTATACACATTTGTGGAGGGGTTGGCAGAGCATGGACTGTTGAAGTCACACAAACCATCTACTCTTCTGGAGGCAGTGAATTGTACGAGAGATTTGTAGGGGGCCATCCCCAAGACCCGTGCACCCTTTCCTCCATGAATCCCAACCCACAGAAGGGAAGTGACACTAGAGTGCCCACAGCGCAGAGAGCGGCCCAAGGGCGGCGAAAATTAGATGATGAGACCAGGAGGGACCTTAGGGGGAGGAAGTTATGTTTTACATGTTGAGAGTCATGGGTACTAGGCCATTGGTGCACAACAGGCAAGGTTGATTACATCGAGGTCTTCTTAGATAGCGATCAAGAGGATGAGGTGGAGTTGGAACTTGGTGGGGGAGACAACGAGTATCCAACAGAGAGGGGATCACTACCACCACCACCACATGGGGGAGCATCTTTTGCACCAGCTGGGGGGGGTCCTAGCCAATGTTGTGAAAATCGCGATTGGGATTAAATCGGCGCGGGGAACAAATAAAAAAAATCGGAAAAATTGGGAAAAAATCGGAAAAAATTGGGAAAAAATCGTTTGGTACAAAAATATTCATTTTTTTTCAATTTTTTTTAATATCTAAACCATCTACGACCCACCACGATTTTTTCAATAAGTCGCGATTTTTTTCCGTAAAAACCGGCAAAAAAAAATTTAGGCGATTTTTTCGTATAAAAATCACGATTTGATCGGCAAGGTGAAAAAATCGCGATTTAATTGCGATTTTCACAACACTGGTCCTTGCTTCTTTGGGCGAGATTCCCAAATTTTTGACCATGAGGATCATAGGTACGTGTTGGGGCAACATGTCTCAGTTTTAGTAGACAGTGGGGCCACCCACAGTTTTATTGATGCCAAATGGTCGAGAGGTGGGGCATCACGACTGCAGAGTTTGAGGGGTTTTCAGTTCTAGTACCAAGAGACATGACTATGCAATGCACTCCATATGTTCCCGCTCTGACAGTGACCACGGGGAACTATTTGATGACAAACGAGTTTTTCGTGGTGGATGTACCAGACACCAATGTGGTGATGGGTGTCCAATGGTTGTATTCCCTTGGCAGAGTTACCACCGATTGGAAGTAGCTAGTGATGGAGTTTATTGGGCCGGATGGTAAGTAGGTGGTTCTTTGGGGCATGCATTCATATCCTCCACAGACAGTTTTGGGCCATAGGATGGAGGCCGATTTGAGGCATGGAGACATAGCATGGGCAGTAGAGCTAAGGATTTTAGGGGCTAGGGGGAAGGCCAAGCCACCACATCTAGACATACAGGTGATATTGGATAGATATCCGGTAGTTATTTGAGACATACCGCTAGGACAACCACTTGACAGGGGGTTCGAGCACACTATAGAGCCGGAGGCTGGTGTGCAAACAATCATTACTACATCCTATAGGCATCCCAAAGCCTATAAGGATGCGATTGAGGGGGCCATCAGGGAGCTATTGGCATTGGGCTCCATGAGACCGAGTTCTAGTCCATTCACTTCTTTGGTTGTGCTAGTAAAGAAGAAGGATGGGATTCTCCGCATGTGCACTGACTACAGGGCCCTCAAGAAGAAGACGCTGAAGAATAGGTAGCCCATTCTGCGTATTGATGAGTTGATGGACGAACTTAAAGGAGCCAAGTACTTCTCTAAGATAGATTTGCGGTCTGGGTATCATCATATTCGGGTGAGGGAGTAGGACATCCCGAAGACAACCTTTAGATGTCATTATGGGCATTTTGAGTTCCTGGTCATGCCTTTTGGGTTGACCAACACACCGACTACTCTCCAGTCGTGCATGAACCATGTGTTCAGAGGCCAGCCGAGGAGGTTTGTACTTGTATTCTTTGATGACATCTTGATCTACAACAGGGCATGGGAGGAGCACCTGCAGCACTTAGAGACAATATTGCGTATCTTGGAGGAGCAACAGTTCTACGCCAAGATGTCCAAGTGTGAGTTTGGGCTGACAAAGATGCTCTACTTCGGGCACATCATAGGCGTAGATGGGGTCAAGGTGCACGAGGAGAAGATTTAGGCCATTCGAGATTGGCCAGAGCCTCAAGATGTGACAATGCTGAGAGGATTTTTGGGCATCTGTACTGATTATCGGAAGTTTGTGAAGGGCTTCTCATAGTTAGCAACACCCCTTACTAATCTAACTAAGAAGGGGGCTTTTGCATGTATAGATGGAGCTCAGGCAACATTTGATCGCCGCAAGGAGGTGATGAGTTGTTGCCTAGTATTGGCACTTCTGAATTTTACACAACCTTTCACATTGGAGTGCGATGCATCGGGTGTGGGGATAGGGGCAATCTTGTCCCAAGGAGGGTACCCCATTGCTTTTGAGAGATGGAAGCTCCTACCACATGAGATGTTGTATTCCATACATGACAAGGAGATGTTGGCCATAATGCATGCATTGGCCAAGTTTAGACAGTACTTGGTGGGGAACCGATTTCGGGTGAAGACAAATCACAACAGTCTTCGCCACTTCATGGGGCAGCGAGGCCTCAATGATAGGCAACAAAAGTGGGTCAGCAAGGTGTAGGCCTATGATTTTGATATTGAGTATGTGCGAGGGAAGCACAATGTGGTGGCGGATGCACTATATAGGAGACCTGCAGGACTTTCACTCATGAGCATTTGCCATGATTGGAAGGCACAACTATTAGTAGAGTACTCCAAGGCAGTGTTGCATGAAGCGCCCCCCCGGTTCCAAGCCCCGAAGCGTGTCCCGTACGGAAGTGCCTAGGAAGCTTGGCCGAAAGCGGCACTTCCGAATTCGGAAGCGTCGCTTCGGCTTTTTTAGCCGCTTCCTGGAAATTTGGAAGCGCTGTATGGAAGCGCCGCTTCCATGCCTCCGAAGCATGCTTCTTACGGTGCTTTGGGCCTCAGAAGCATGGCGCTTCAGAGGTGGAAGCGTATGCTTCCCGTACTCTTCTGTACGCTTCGGGCAAGAAGGCCGCGCGCAAGGGAAAAAGTCATTTTTTTTTTTTAAGTTATGTTAACTTAGCACAAAGTGGGTGGGTTAGGGTGAGGTTAAAGTGAGGTTAAGGTGAGGAATGAAAAGAATAAAGCCCCCATTCATTCCTCATTTTCTCACTTTGAGTTTATGAGAGTTGGAGAAGAGAAGAGAGAAGAGGAGAAG
>APFE031269029.1:144768-164085 GCA_000404065.3 Pinus taeda
AGACGCTTCTGTGGACGCTTCGCTTCCTAGATTTTTGGAAAATGACGTTTCGGCGTCCCCGCTTCCAAAAAACGCTTCCGCTTCACTTCCACTTCGCTCCCGCTTCATGCAACATTGCTCCAAGGATCGTTGAGCATGCGAGATCTTGGAGGGTATCTATGCAGATGAGCGCTACAGGGTGATGGATGAGGTTATATATTACAAATGGCACATATTCTTGGTTTCAGTGTCCTAGTTGAGGGAACGCGTTCTTTGTGCAGTTCATGATTCTCCTTTATGTGGGCACCAGGGGTTCAAGAAGACCTATATGGCAGTGAGAGAGAGCTTCACCTGGAAGGGCCTCAAAGGGGACGTGTTGAGGCATGTGCAGGAGTGCGAGGCTTGTTAGAGGAACAAAGGAGAGTTGACCCATCCAACAAGGCTATTGCACCCTCTTCCCATCCTTGAGGGGAAATGGGAGAGTATCTCTATGGACTTCATCATCGGACTTCCTTCGGTATAGGGGAAGGATTGTATTTTTGTGATGGTCGACTGACTGACCAAGTTTGCACATTTCTTTTCCATTCCAACATGATATTCAACTTCACAGGTGGCAGAGTTGTTCTTTAGGGAGGTTTTTAACTTGCATAGACTCCCTAAGACTATAGTTAGTGACCGAGATAGCCGATTCATGGGAGGATTTTTGCAGGAGATTTTCAGGCTAGTTGGCATCGAGCTCACCTCGAGCACCAGTTATCATCCACAGACCAACGGCCAGACAGAGAGGGTGAACCAGGCTATCTCAAGAACTATGTGACATGGAAACAGGCTTGGATTCGATGGTTGCATTTGGGAGAGTATTGTTACAACACGATACATCACATGTCCTTTGGTATGACTCCTTTCTGTGCTTTATATGGTTATCATGCTTTTTCTTTTGTGAACATTGTTTTTGGAGACAGTAGGCCCCCAAAGGCCAAAGGTTGGATCCTAGAGAGCCAAGATATCCTCAAGGCTCTTAGGATAACTTGCAGACAACTCAGAATCAACAAAAGATGTATGCTGACAAGGATCGAGTGGAGAGGCATTTCGAGGAAGGGGACTTGGTGTACCTTCGATTGTAGCCATACCGATAGTCCACGCTGAAGCAGAAGGGGGACAAGAAGTTGCAACTGAGATATTTTGGGCCTTACAGGGTGATCAGGAGAGTTGGTGAGGTGGCTTATGAGTTGGAGTTACCACCACGGAGCAGGATCCATAATATTTTTCATGTTTCATGCCTCAAGAGGGTGTTGGGGCAACATGTTACAACAGTTGTGGAGTTGCCTCCACTTGATGATGAGGGGCACCTGATTTTAGAATCGGAGGACATCTTGGAGACCAGGGAAAGGAAGCTCAGAAGCAGGATCATCAGAGAATACTTGGTGCGTTGGAAGAGCTTACCAGATGAGAATGCCAATTGGGAGGGTGAGCACATACTTGAGCATCCAACATTGAAGTTTCCTGGGGACAAGCAACATTTGGGAGGGGAGGACTGTCATGTCCCTTCCTAAATTAATTTGGAACAAGATTAATTATTACATTTTGGGGCCAATTTTGGAGATGATGGGCCCATTTGATTTTATTAAGAGGTTAGACTTAGTAGAAATTATTTTGATGTGGTTAAGTTCTATGTGGGGGCCACCCACACTAGGAGAATACACATTCCCTAGTTCGAATTGCATGGAGGGGAAGTCGACGATTAAGTGAGGGACCCATGATGGAGGGAAAAGTGCACCACAAAATCTATAGAAGGAAGGCAGCTCTCCTCATTTCATCATCTTTGTATATCGAATTTCTCTTTAGTTGCTCGAGCTGCTTAGCCGAGTCACTTGTTTAGCAAGAGTTCTTCAAGCGGAGAGTTCACCCTTTCTTTGGGGGACTTCGAGTGCCACCCTAGAGAGGTTCATCTTCAGTCTTTCGGAGGAGTTTTCGTTGTGATTTCCAACCGTTGCATCCATCATCTCCAGGTGGTGCGTATTTTTGGAGGATGTAGTGAAGGGAGGCCGAGTTGCAATTGTGGTATCTTTATGAGGTTTGGCCAGGAGAAATTTTGGAAGGGAGGCATAGGTTTTGGGCTGCCATTTTGGTGTCTTGGAGCTGGAGGAGAAAGCTCCCATCTAGTGTGACTTTTGCACTTCCTGGGCCAGCGCAGACGCAGAGTATTGTGCACACGTGGGAGGTGAAGCTTCAGTTATTAAGGGCCGTGTTTGCCGGGAGAGTTGGGTAAAACACTTGTAGAGGAGATTGCTACTTTTCTGTAGCCTTGGAGGAGGATTTTGTTGGTATCCTCGCATGCTGTATTTGTTGAGCAGACTTGCATAGGGCCTCTTGGAGGTCGATTTTAGGAGGTTGGATTATAACCAAACCCTTTCTGGGTTTTTGTGGGTTTTGGTCAAGGAGCTTGGGGTTAATTTTGCAGCATTTTTTGAGCACCGAAGGTGGAGTTTCCTGCAGTTCCTTTCCAGCCAACAATGTAGTTTTCTAGGCAGTGCAGAGTATTAGAGGAGTAGTCATTTGTAATATTCCTAATTAGCCATGGCTAATTGGAATATTCGATTTTGTTCAAATTTTTCCTTCTATAGTTATTTGTAAATAAAAAAGTGAGGACGGGAGACATAACTCACTTTTAGAATAAAAAGTCACTTCCTAGTAGCACAATGTTGTGACTTAAAGGGGAACCAAGGGGGCCAAAGGGGGACGCAGAAATGGAGCCCACGTAGACACATGGAGAGACTGTGCAAGAGTTAAGGAACACGTGGCAAGAGGGGAACCACGTAGGAAGACGTGAGCCCAGGGATTGAGAGAGGCAAAGGCTATAAAAGAGAGAGGAGCCCCTTCATTTTGATCATTCAGTTATGTGCAATTTGAGCTAGTCATTTCGACTTCTGATCACGTTGGCTGTTTAGCTGGTCTGCAACACTGTTTAGTGCATTGAGTGTCTCCGTTCAGAGATCTCACCCTTAGCCCCAGGGGACTTCGAGTGCCTGCTTGGGCAAGGTATTTCCATTGGCATTTCAGTAGTAGTTTATCAGCATTTTAGTAGCAGTTTCATCAGCTTTCTAGAGGACTGCGCAGCACCGAGAGAGGGATGCAGTTCTTTTTGGCAGTAGTGTTGGATTGGGATTTTTGCAGGAGGATTTATGCTGGGTGATTGAGCAGGGGACCCACCCTTGCCTATTGGAGGATTTTTGGCAGTGTTTCAGGCAGAATTCTGGGGGGTTTCTTCAGTGGCAGCGCAGAGCATTGAGGAACTGCGCAGATCCCTAAGGGTGTGATTTTCGGGGGTCGGCTATTCCAAGAAAGCTTTCTGGGTTTTTCTGGGTTTCTTGAGTAGAGCCTGCTTCCAGAGTTTTAGCATTTTCCGAGGAGGGGAGCAGCCCCAAATCATCATTTGTTTTCTAGCAGCAGCAGTAGCAGGACAACTTTTCCAGCAGCATCCACGCAGAGAGGCCATTCTTTGTTATTCTGAGAGTATTTCTTCACTTGCCTTGTGCAAGTCGAGGTGCCATCTTTCTGATCACCTCCTGTACCCATTTTATTGCTCATTATAATAAAATGGCTTAGCACTTCACGCTGCATTTTTGAGTATCTGCTATATTTCCTGTCTACATTATTATATGCTGTACCACTGTTATTTTGTCATCTTTGGGTTATTATATTATTTGCACGTATTTGGTTGGAGTTTTGCTGGGGTTTGAGTGATATTTCGGGTTAGGGATATTACATCATTTCCAACATCTAAGATCATTGTATTATCACCTGCGTTCTGTCACGCTTGCCATTGAGGCAAGCCCAGGGGCATTCCTCCATACTATTGTACTTGCTCGATTGTTTAATAAAATGACTCTGTTGGTTCTTGCTTCTTAAGTTTTTATGAGCATTTACTGATTGTTCTAGAATTTTTGTGTTGTAAATCATTTTTGCTTTGCATATCATTGTTTATTAAAGTTTGGAACATTACATATTAGGGTCTCAACCTTCAAGCCGTCACCCCGACTTTGGGGTATGTGATGAGTGACAAAACCTAGAAAATTATTTGCCGCTTAAAAGCAAGAATAATTAACCAAGTAGAAAAAACCACTCGAAGGTGTACTTTCTTGCTGATAGTGTCCGAACACCCTACGCCTTTTACATGCCTTTATTCATCATGCTAGTGACATTTATACAATATCTTGTTAAGGCTGCAGAATCTGAGGAATGAAGAAGAAAATCATAAGAAGTAGAAGTAGAGTTTAAAAACTCTGGTAATATGATGATCTCTGATGGTACAATCAACCTTTGGTACATTCTTGGGCATGGAGTCTTCAAAAAATCTCTAGGTGCCACTCTAGTGGTCAACAGGCGTATCCGAGTTTTATAAGAATGGACATATTGGCATATCAAGATACTGATGTATCGAGATATCATTATACTGGCATATTGGAGTTTTATAAGAATGGTCGTATCGACATATCAAGACACTGAAACATGAAGGAATTGGAAAATGCACTTTTTATAGAAATTCTGGAGTGATTGGGTTCCGATATGATGGATTGTCATCAGAGGTGGACTGTTGCAAGAGTGACACATGGCCAAGGGTTTCCATGTGGCATGTACGTATGTTGATGTGGCCCTGTTACCCACCACTAGTGGGTGACCCCTATAGGAGAATTTTTCTCCTAGATTTGTCTTCAATCGGCAGCCAACAACCCCTTGCCTTGACCTAATAGCTCGATGTGCTACTATTCTCATTCACCTGAGCTAGTCATTGTGTGCCCTTGCTCACCTGCTATGATTGTATGTTTGAAGTGGTGTTTTAAAATTTGGTCGAGCTGATTCAAAATCAGCTGAGCCGACCGAGCCGAACCTTTGCCCGGGCCGGCTCGATACAAAAACTGGTTCAAAGGCCAGGGTCACCGACTCGGCCAGTTCAGTAATAGACCGACCGACTAGTCAAACTTGGTCAGCGACGGACTTTGGAGGGAAAAGGACTCCAAATTTGGTGATTTTTTGGTTTTAGTTTGTTTTCTTGTCCATCTAACCTCTTTGAAGCCTATAAAAGCTACCCAACCCCCTCACATTTCCTCACAACTATCTCATTGCATTTGTGTGAGCATTTGTGAGGAGTTTGTGAAGAGTCGCGGAGTTGGTTTTTGGAGCATCAGTGAGGAGTCATGGGCAATCATTGGAGCAACAGTGAGGAGCTTCTTGGGCAGTGATTGAAGCAAAATTGAGGAGGCTAGAGCCTAGAGGTATTTTTTCTTTTACTTCTCAAATTTGCCTTTGATTGTGTTCTTTTTTTTTGCAAATCTGGAAATTGAAAAGAGTAATTTTTGTAAAAGAAATGAACAGTGAAGAGTTGCTTTTTTTTTTTTCTTTTCATTTTTAGATTTGTTTCCTTTCATTTCCAAGTTCAAGTATCAAAAAATGGCTCCTAGAATGAAAGATGCTGCTTGGGCATATGTTGAGCTGATTGATAATCAAATGCATTGCAAATTTTGTCATAGAAAAATTAAGGGAGTTGGAGGGCGCATTCATAGGCTGAAACAACACTTGGGTGATATTAGATGCCAAATTCCTCCATGTGCAACACCAATAGAACAAATTGGGGATATTTGGAAGGAGTTGGTAGAAACATTTGAGAAGTTTTAGGAAGAAAAAGCTAGGCAAAAAGAAATAGAGGCTGAAATTGGGAGGAGAGTATAAAACACATGATGGCTGCCAACCCCAATTTTGATTATGAGGGCTCTTCATCTATCCCTTGCATAGATGCATCCAACCCCTTTCGCTATGTTCCTCCCTTTTTGGAGTTTATTCAAGAAAAGGTTAAGGGTAAAATTAAAAAAGAAGGGTGATATAAAAAGTTATTTCACACCCTCCTCTCCCTTTGGTAGTGCACATGGTCCTCAAGCTAATAGAGGTCAAATGCAACCCACTTTAGATGACCATTGGAAGAAAGAATTGAGAGAAACTGCCTGTGATTACATAGCTAGATGGTGGTATGATGTTGATATCCCCTTCAATGCTTCTCGTTCACCATATTATGAACCTATGTTTGATGCCATATTTGCTGTTGGAAAGGGATTCAAACGCCCTACTATGCATGAGTTAAGGGGATCTCTTTTGCAAAAAGAGGTTTTGTCCATTGACGAATATTTGAAAGATAATCTCATGGCCAAAAACAGGATGTACCATCATGTCAGATGGATGGACTGATCAAAGGAACCGTACCATCATAAACTTTCTTATCTTTTTCCCATAGGTGACCATGTTTCTAAAATCAGTTGATGTACTTGATAGGGTGAAGGATGCACACTTGTTGTTTCAGCTTTTGGATGAGGTTGTTTGTCAAAATTGGCAACTAGGGCCAAACTCCATATGGGTCTTCTTATTTATGGCAGCTGATATTTTTCTTGGATTCCTCTTATCGAGAGGTGTAGGATTGATTTAAAGATCATCCGATTCCGACATGTATTCATGGGGATATGAATTTATTTGTGTTATTTGAAAATTTCTTAAGGTCGGCCAACAACCAAATTACCCCAACTTATCCTCAACGTTGCACTGTAAATAGAGGTGACCTTCAAGTCATTTTTCACACGCATCTCTTGTGATCTCTCTCTCCACTCGTTTGGGTTTTGGTGGAAGGAGAGGTCTAGTAGAGAGCCCTATACGCTGTCTTAGAGGAGGCTCTTCTACGTAGCAAGGAGAGGGTTCAATACGATGTCAAAGGAGATTCTATATGCTGTCAAAGGAGATTCTATATGCTGTCAAAGGAAGCTCTAAAAGAGCCCTAGCCATAGACAAGAGGAAGGCTTCTATACACAACTAGCCACAATCCTAAAGGGAGGGAGATCTAGCCTTACCCTAGCCGCAGGTAAGGGAGAGATCTGGCCACAGTCCTAGATGGGAGCTCTATCCTTAGACGCAGTCAAAGGGAGCTTCCATACGCAACCTAAATGGACCCCTAATCCGCAGTCAGGAAGAGGCTCAATACACAGTCCTAAAGGAGGCGATTTAGCTATTGTTCAAGCAAGGAGACTTAGCCATAGCTTAGCCGCAGTTAAAGGGAGAAGCCCTTGCAACTGTCTTATGAGGAGGACCTATTCATTGTCTAAAGGAGCTTCATACGCAACCCTAATCCGTAGTCAAAGAAGTGTTATCCGCTGCCCTAGCTGCAGTCTAACAAACCCTAGCCGCAGTAAAAAGGGAAGTCTCCTATTCGCTGTCAAAAGAGGTTCTATCCATCAGTTAAGGAGGGCTCTAATCCGCTAGCTAGAGGAAATAGTGCCCTAACTAGTCATCATGATGACAACATCAAATCTCTTATTGACTGTGTCCTAGAAGTGTGGTGACAGTGCAATGTTGAGGCTGTTCATGAGGACAATTTATAAGGTTGGAAAACCTCAATCATTACATTGAAGAAATCTGTCCTAGTCCAAGATCAAATAAGTATATTTAGATTGGGTCAATCTTGTTGGACTGAATACTGCTACGTTGATATTATTGATTGTTGATTGAAGACTATAAGCCTAACTTGCTGCTAGGCGAGGCCGTAGGCATAGCCAGCAACAAAGTTTGTTTTAAGGATTGCACAAGTGGTGGAGCCTCACCTCGAAGACCTGCATTGTTGACTGTATGAAGGAAGAGGACTAAATGTTGATGTCCTATCTCATGAAGCAGTGACAACTAGTGCAGCAAGAAGACATTAGAATTCAGGAAAATGTTTTGGGTCAAGATTTGACTATGTTTGGCTCAGTTTGATGAGCATCCTGTTTATGCCACTTGGATAATGGATTTAGTCCTATTTGACCTCTCTGGTCAAGGCTTTACTACTGCTATCACAAAATTTCAGATTTGTATATTTGTACTACCTCTCTCTCTGTTGAATTATTGAAGAATATAAGAAGATTTGATCAAGGGTTTCCTCACATTGGGGTTTCTCCCTTGTTGGTGCCACATCCTGTGTCCTCTTGTCTTGGCTTGTCTTCTGCTATTTATGTTTATGTTCTATTTGCACTTTACTATCATGCTGATGTGATTGCTAATCTGAATATAGTTATAGGGCTAATATGAAAAATTGAAGTAAATTTCTCGCATAGAACATACGAAAAATTAACATGGTATCAGAGCTAAGGTGAAAACAAAGCCCAAGCAAGAGTGAAAGAGCAGTCACCGAAGACAATTGGACAAGGTCAAAGTCTCAATGGGTTCCTCATCCCACTTCTCGACTGAAGTCAAGCTCCATGAAACGTCTGACTATCACGAATTGAAGATGTCTCTAGATCTGACATTGGAAGAGCAAGAAGTGTTGGATTACATGAAGGGTAAAATCCCCGAGCCTACATCAAATGCACCGGCTGCTACAAAGCACAAGTACACCAATGGTGAAGTCAAAGCGAAGAGGATTATCAGAGATTCCATTGACAAGCGTCTGGTGGCCTACCTAAAGGTCACTTCAATGGAAAGATGGATCTAAGGGTGGAAGGAAGGGCAGATGCTTTGTTTGCAATAAGTTTGGCCATTATGTGAGAGAGTTTCCAAATAGAAGGGACACATCACATGATGATGTTCACAATCATTCCAGGGGCAACTCCAATGATTGAAGGAATGACAGGTACAATGGCAAAGGAAAAGGAATTCAAGGCATCAAGGAAATGGTCGAGCCTCCAAGAAAGCAAGGAACTCCAGGTATGAAGAATCAAACGTTGTTTTGGATAAGCAAAAGGAGTATTATCTTATATTGGCCCTCTCCACTACCTCTCCTCCGGACTCGTTGGTCAATTGGCTTATTGATAGTGGTGCCTCAAGGCACTTCACCAGATACAAGGAAGCTCTCTCTAATCTGATAGAGAAGGAATCAAACTTGGAGGTTATTCTTGGAGATGATGCCACCTATCCCGTAAAGGGTGTAGTACTCTTCAATTGGATCAGGGTAACTCGATTTATGTATAAGAAGTTCTTTATGTACCTGATCTCACGAAGAACCTGATGTCCATTTTAGCAATGGAAGACGAAGGTTACAAGGTGGCATTCATCAATGGAAAGGTACGTCTTTGGAAAAGGAATTTTAAAGATGCTTTTACTCTTGGGTTCAGGGTTGGCACTTTGTATCAAGTTGCAGGAATTCCATTGGGGATCATGTCGTGTGACACATCTCTTCAATGGCACCGAAGGTCTACTCATCTTCATTGTAAGGCCCTACTTGATGTGAGACAGATGGTGACAGGGATGCTTGAAGAGCATGAAGGTACATGTCTAAGATATATCGATGGAAAACTTACAAGGGGACCATTCCCCTCATGCAATAGCAAGACCACAAATGTGGAACAATCCAAGGGGTTTGAGATTCATGATCGGGAATCTCATATATGCAGGTTGAAGAAAGATCTCTATAGTTTGAAGCAAGCTCCCCTGGCTTGGTATGAGAGGATTGATAGCTATCTGATGAAGCTGAGATTCACTAGGAGTGAAGCCAATCCAAACCACTGCTTTACGGTTGTGGATGATAGACCTCTCATACGGGTACCTTATGAGGATGACCTCTTTCGAACAGGTACAGACCCTCTCATTTACAAACGTAAGAGGGAGTTGGATTCCAAATTTGGAATGGTGGACTGCAAGCCTATGACTACCCCGATGGAGTTTAACTTTGAGAAGTTATGCTTTAGTGCTGCCGGACTTGAATTGGGAAATGCCTCTAAGTTTCGTCAACTCATAGTAGCAGTGATGTTCTTGGTGAACTTTCGTCTGGATATATGTTTTGTAGTTAGTATGTTGAGCCAACATATGGTTGAGCCTCATCACTCACATCGGATTGGTGCAAGAATCTTCTGAGATCTCTTCGGGGCACTATCACTCATGGATTGAGATACATTGCTGGAGCTGTGAGGCTGCATTGTTATTCTAATTGGGCAGGCAATATGGTGGATCGCAAAAGCACTTCTGAGTGTTGGTTCTCTTTGGGTCCTGCCTCGATATCTTGGATGAGTAGGAAGCAGAAATCGGTTGCTTTGGGCACCACTGAGGCCGGATTCATAGCTGAGAGTATGGTCTCACGTGAAGCTGTTTGGTTGAGGAAGCTCTTCATTGAGTTGTTTGGACACATGATCCTCTGGGACAACCAGAGTGGGATTCGATTGCCGGAGAATCCCGTATTTCATGATCGCTCCAAGCACATAGACATCAGGTACCACTTTATTCGGGATATGGTAGGTACAATGAGGAGCAATAGGGCTCCATCATATTGGGACTGAGATGCAGGTCATCGATATTCAGATGAAGCCCTTGGGAAAGGTCAAATTCTTGACTTTTTGAGAATGACTAGGAGTTGTGGAAAGAGCCTCTCCTAAGGGTCCTGTATGATATGGATACTGAGCTCTGGGAGCTCCAGGGGGCATGGGGTACTTCTTGGAGAGATGAGCAACCATATGGTGAGTGGTTCAGCCTTCCCCTAGTGGTTTCCTATGTAGGCAGAATGAGTGGTTCAGCCTTCTCTTGTCGAGACACAATCATAGGGTGAGTGGTTCAACCTTCCCCTAGTGATTTGTTGTGTATAGGGTGAGTGGTTTAACCTTTCCCTAGGATACCCCATGGCGACAATAGGCAGGATGAGTGGTTCATCCTTCTCTTGCTGACACATCCTACCCATGCAGTCTGGGACTCATGGGAACTACCTCTCATCCGGCCAATGAGTAGGGAAATGAGGATAGGGACCATAGTACTACCGATGGACGCATCGTGTACTACCGTACTCCCTATGCTAGGATGATATTGATCTGGGATGAATTGGAATTGACTTCGGGTTAGTAAGAGTGGGATGAGACACTCTCTTTATTTAGAACTAATTTCGGATTAGTAAGAGTGGTATGAGACACTCTCTTTATTTGGAACTGATTTCTGATCAATAAGAGTGGTATGGGACACTCTCTTTATATGGGACTGACTTCGGGTCAGTAGAGTATGGTATGATACATTCTCAATCACTTCTTCTTCATAGTTTAGCAAAACAAAGCAGAGCAGAGCAGTGCAGGGCACTGCATTGATGGCAAAGATAGTAAGGACTGACAGATGAATTAGCAGATGGAGTTCTCCCTAGTTGATAGGGAGTGTTAAAATTGGAAACTACGGCCAAACTCCATGTTGGTCATCTTATTTATGGCAACTGATATTTTTCTTGGATTCCTCTCATCGAGAGGTGTAGGACTGATCTAAAGATCATCCGATTCCGACATGTATTCATGGAGATATGAATTTATTTGTGTTATTTGACAATTTGTCAAGGTTGGCCAACAACCAAATTACCCCAACTTATCCTCAACGTTGCACTACAAGTAGAGGTGATCTTCAAGTCATTTGTCACACACTCATCTCTTGTGATCTCTCTCTCTCCACTCGTTTGGGTTTTGGTGGAAGGAGCGGTCTAGTAGAGAAAGCCTTATACGTTGTCCTAGAGGAGGCTCTTCTACGCAGTAAGGAGAGGCTTCAATACGTTGTCTAAGGGAGATTCTATACGCTGTCAATGGAAGCTCTAAAAGAGCCCTAGCCGTAGACAAGAGGGAGGCTTCTATACGCAACTAGCCACAATCCTAAAGGGAGGGAGATCTAGCCTTACCCTAGTTGCAATAAGGAAGAGACTTAGCCACAAGTAAGGGAGAGATCTGGCTGCAGTCCTAGAGGGGAGCTCTAGGCCTAGATGCAGTCAAAGGGAGCTTCAATATGTAGCCTAAATGGACACCTAATCCGCAGTCAGGTTGAGGCTCAATACACAATCCTAAAGGAGGTGATTTCGCTGCTTTTCAAGCAAGGAGACTTAGCCATAGCTTAGCTGCAGTTGAAGGGAGAAGCCCTTGCAGTTGTCTTATAAGGAAGACCTATTCGCTGTCTAAGGGAGCTTCATATGCAGCCCTAATCCACAGTCAAATAAGTCTTATCCGCTGCCCTAGTTGTAGCCTAACTAGCCCTAACCGCAGTAAAAAGGGAAGTCTCCTATTTGCTGTCAAAGGAGGTTCTAACCAACAATTAAGGAGGGCTCTAATCTGCTGGCTAGAGGAACTAGTGCCCTAACTAGTCATCATGATGACAACATCAAATCTCTTATTGACTGTGTCCTAGAAGTGTGGTGACAGTGCAGTGTTGAGGCTGTTCATGAGGACAGTTTATAAGGTTAGCAAACCTCAATCATTACATTGAAGAAATCTGTCCTAGTCCAAGATTAGATCAGTATATTCAGATTGGGTCAAGCTTGTTGGACTCAATACTGTTGCGTTGATATTATTGATTGTTGATTGAAGACTATAAGCCTAACTTGCTGCTGGGCTAGGCCATAGGCCATAACCAACAACAAAGTTTGTTCTAAGGATTGCACAAGTGGTGGAGCCTCACCTCGAAGACCTGCATTGTTGACTGTATGAAGGAAGAGGACTGAATGTTGATGTCCTATCTAATGAAGCAGTGACATCTAGTGCAGCAAGAAGACATCAAAATTCTGGGAAATGTTTTGGGTCAATATTTGACTATGTTTGGCTTAGTTTGATGAACATCCTGTTGATGCCACTTGGATAATGGTTTCAATCTTGTTTGACCTCTCTGGTCAAGGCTTTACTACTGCTGTCACAAAATCTCAGATTTGTATATTTGTACTATCTCTCTCTCTGCCGAATCTATTGAAGAATATAAGAAGATTTGATCAAGGGTTTCCCCACATTAGGGTTTGTCCTTGGCTGGTGCCACATCTTGTGTCCTCTTGTCTTGGCTTGTCTTCTGCTGTTTGTGTTTATGTTCAATCTGCACTTTACCATCGTGTTGATGTGGTTGCTGAATATAGTCATTGGGCTAATATGAAAAATTGAAGTAAATTGCTCTAAGCATAGAACATACCAAAAATTAACATTGTTGAAGAGGTGGAGGTGGCTAATGTTGTTCAAATCATCACAGATAACGCCTCTAACTATGTTCTTGTTGGTAAAATGTTAGAGGAAAAACACAAAACCGTCTTTTGGACCCCATGCGTTGCACATTGCATCGACCTCATGCTTGAGGATATTGGTAAAATAGATTGGATCAAGAACACTATAGAGCATGCCAAAAGCATAACAAAATATATCTACAATCACTCATGGATTTTGAACCTAATGAGGAAACACATAGGGGGCAAGGATATTGTTAGGCCTACCATCACTAGATTTGGAATTCATTTTTTGACATTGCAATCTATGCTTTCCCAACATAGAAACTTACAAAGGGTGTTTTCCATTGATGAATGGAATGAATGTCATTGGTCTCGCAAACAAGATGGCAAAGATGTGAGAAAAAAAGTTAATGAAGAAACATTTTGGGAAAAGGCAACAGAGATTGTGAAGGTTGCTGAGCCACTGGTTAAGGTGTTGCAGTTGGTGGATGGGGAAAGATTGCCTATGGGCTTCATATACGAGGCTATGGATCAAGTAAAGGAGCAAATAAAGGCAACATACAAGGATAGAGTGGCTAAGTATGAGCCCATTTGGGAAATCATTGATCAAAGATGGAACAATCAACTCCATCGCCTTATACATTCAACTGGGTATTTTCTGAACCCAAGGTATCATTATAAAGCTTTGGAGGCAGAAACTTTGACTAGGGAGGTTAGAGATGGATTGATTGACTGCATTGACTGCATGGTCCCTAAGGAGAGGGATCAACTGGAGATACACCGACAAATCACTTGTTTTAGCAGAGCCACAGGTAACTTTGGCAAGAACCTAGCAAGGATTGCAAGGGAAGCAAATGAGCCAGGTAAACAAACAATTTCAATTTTCAAATTCTTATTTTATTAAATTGTGTATAATTGGAAAGTTGGATATAATTTGTTGAGCTAACTCATTACACAACTATGTTTTTTGCAGCATAATGGTGGGAGGCATTTGGTAGCCATTGTCCTCAATTGCAGAAGTTTGCAATCCGTATTTTGAGTCAAACTTCAAGTGCTATTGGGTGTGAGCGCAATTGGTATGTCTTTGAGAGGATTCACACGAAGAAGAGAAACCGTTTGGAACAAAAACGGTTAAATGATCTAGTCTATGTCCAATACAACCTCCAGCTAAGACGCAACTAATTGTTGAACAAAAGACTTGATACAAATCCCATTGTGTTGGAAAATATTGGTCCAACATCAGATTGGGTAGTGAATAGTCATCCAACTGAGTTTGATTCTGATGAGGATATTGGTATTGATTTGGATTTACAGATGGAGGCAGTAGTTAAACATCATGTTTAGTTAAATGCAAATCCACTAGTACCAGGCCTAACCCCAAGTCCTCCAGTTGCAAGCACTTCCTATACTCAGCCATGATGCAAGCGCATAGGTCGTCTATCTCAGCGTGCAACTACTGCACCTGTTAGTGCTACTACTTCTACAGTTGGGAGATCATGATGATGAGGAGGAGCCATGGGTTCCCTGTCTGACTCTGAGTCCGAGTCTGAGCCAGTTGATGTTGGCTTCTCTAGCAGTAGCCAGTAGTGACTAGTGACTAGTGATGTTTTAACTTTTACTTTTGTTGTAGAGACCATTTAGAGCCTCCTTGGTTATGTGTTTTTGTTCCGATCTCTATATCATGTATGTATTGGACAGTTCACTGGGTGCCATTTTGAAATAATGGATATATTCATGAGCATACTGTGATCATATGTTGTCTTCTCTCTATATTCTAATGCTTTGTGTTTGGAAACATGAATGAAAATCTTTAAATTATGTTTTTTCATAAAAAAAAATATTTAATGTCTTTTTTACAACGACTGAGTCATTGAAATCAAACCGGCCGAGTCGATATCGAGTCGAAGTCAGAGTCGACCCTCGGCTGTTTCTGAACTTGAGTCGGAGTTTTAAAACATTGGTTTGAAGGTGGGCCATCCAACCCCGAAGGTATGGTTTTTCATTATGTACTTGGGTGTTTATGCTTGCTTTTCTTGGGTACATTTGGGCATGGATTAGTGGGTGAATTCGGCGGAAAGAATGAGCTTTGGCTATACTCATGTTCCCTTACCTCAACACGGGGATTAATCTTGTATCTTAGTCCCGTGGGATCTCCTTTACTGGATATTAGCTTTAGGAGTGGTACTACATGGGAAACCCTGATTTTGGTTTTGTGGTCCTGCTTCTTGATACCATATATCTCGCTCCCCTTTGCTCATGACAAGCTCTTTTCACATTTTCCCCATCTGGGTCCACATTTGTCCATTGGGTCCACAAGGTGCTAGCCTCTGCTTCCCCTTGTCCACAACTCGGGTCGGTCTTGGAATGATGCCCCAAAGGTTGATGCAACTAAAAAGAAAGATAAAAGCATAATATGGCCACATACAACGGAAAATGTACCACAATGCAAAAGATGGTTGGGACAAAAGAATCTAGCATGTGGGCAAAAGCCAAACATGAGCTCTACCTCCTATCATTATGGCCATCACCCTAGTTCCTAGGGCCCCTATGAGTGCCCCCTACATCATTAAGGAACTCATGATTGTCCCAACCCCTGGTGGGCGATGAACTGCCCCACATTAAGGGGGTATTTATTACTACATCTTACACATCATGCTCACATCCGCTTGAGCCCCGAGTAGTAAAATGAAGAAAAATCAATAAAAGGAAAAAGGCATATGAAGAAGGGTGGAAAAATAAAGCCCGGGGTAACTCATGTGCCACAATTTCTCCCTCCTACCTTAATACACCCCATGTGTGGGCCTCATTCATTATAGCTACCCTTGTACCATGGCATGTGGCTTGGATCCTTCCCTCTTACCCCCACTCCGTTCCATCACTATTTCGCATGACACTTGCCATTTGATGGATGTACCATGGACCTCTCACCCCCTTAGAGGTTGAAACCACCTAATAGTGTCCTTCATTAACATCTTTTGTCAAGGAATGTAATGTTAATGCATTGCCAATGCCCATTTGGAAGGGCATGCCGCAATGAAGTGTCCATTTATGCCCCTGATTAGCAATCTTATTTACTCAATTGCATTAATGAATTATAATTTATTGTATTGGAAGGTGAGGAGACACATTGGATCTTATACAATATTATAGATAGGTCTTCATCTTGGGCTTGGTCTCCGTATAAGGGATCTAAGCCATCTAGAGAGTCATAATGGCACTTGTAGGGTGAGTGCTGAGAGCTATGGTCCTCCAACCATGCAGAGCATTAATTGCCACAACATGGACTTCTTCAACACCACCACATTGGCTGTCTGTGCCCTAGTTATACATATATGATGATGCACTTGGACCATGTTGCCTTGTCAGCTACACATTGCACCTGACACTTGGTAGTTGATCCAGGGTCCAGTGCCAATGGAGGTTTTGTCCCTCCTGGGGAGACATGGGAGGGCATGTGTCATCTTCTAGCCCTCATTGATGGAGCATCGACTTGATCTTGAGCCATTTGGAGAACCATTTGGAGCCCACATAGCCCAAATTGGGGTTTGGAAATGTTTTATAGCATTTGGCGTGCATCCCCCTCTTATCCAGTGTTTTTGGGGCCCTCACTCTCATTTTTGGCACATAAGGCCTCAACATTGCCCTTCTAAGCATCCACATCAGCCTAGCATGGCCCTAAGAAGGCTAATTCAACTTGTTTTATGAGCTATCATGGTTGGCTTGTAACCACGGGTGGGTTACTAGACGTTTTAGGCATTGGACGGGCTTCATCTTTTGATTTTTGAGCTCTTAGATCATGTATAAGTAGAGGAGGCCTAACCTCACTCTCATCATCACATTTGGATCTTTGATCTCTCCTAGAAAGAGTTCAAACCTGCACTAGAGGAAGAAATTTGGATGTCTTTGATGAATTATGATGTTTGGATAATATTGCTAGCATTCTTGGAGCTTATTTTTGGCAATTTTGTGGACGGATATACTCTTCTTTGTCTTGTAAGTGCTATTTGATGCTATATTTTTTTCTTTTGTGAATGTCTAAAGCATGGAATACTTTTTCATGGTGAATAATATGCCCTAATTAATGCGAATTATTTGAAGCATTGAAACTATTGGAAAATTTTGCATGTGTTACTCATTCAAAAAAGAATGAATGAATGTTCCTAGAGGATTGATTAAGTTTGCATCCTTGAAACTCCACAAAAGTGTCATCAAAGTAGAAAAATCTAGAAGTCGTTTTGTTGCTGCTTCCATCTAGGGTAGCGAAATTCCTTCTAGGTCTCCTTGGAGAGCGATTTGCCATTTGACGGTTTATCTTGTCTGCATTTCTCCCAATAGGAAGGCATTGAGTTTGGGATCCTTAGTGATCACATTCTACTTGAAAAATCATTCTTTCTTCACCTTTTTCTCTCTCTTTTCCTCATCCCTTTAAGGCTAAGGAAGCCTCTCTAGGGCTTGGTGTGAAATTCTCTAAAGGTGTGTGTTTTGAATTTCGATTGGATAGACCTCTTCTATAGTATCTCCTCTAGGCATCTGCAAATTTTGAACGAAGTTCAACTGTGGAATCTTAAGAAAATTGATACCTTTGCTATCACACCATGTGGGAACCCTTGAAGTTTCCCTTCAACTTAGGGACTTCCTGAAGGTTTTTACTTTAGTAGTATATCATTCAAAACCTTTTCACTTGACTATCTTGACTTTGGATGAACTGTTTTCTCGTCAAATATCCCAACCCTAGGTTTCGTATAGTATTTCTTTCAAAGGTTTTTTTGTGGAAAGTCTTACTAGTTTCTCTCAAAGCTCATACTTTAGTTGAACCTTTCCATTGAATGAGCCACCTTGCCTCACTTCAAACCCATCCTTGGAACATCAATCACAAGTGAGAGTTACTAGGACTCTTACCGTTGGTGAAAATCCGAGAAGAGAAGGGGACATAGGTTGTGGTAACAGTGGGCCTTTGTCCGAGGGTGTTGTTATGCCTTCTAGCTTTAGCCTATTTAATAGGCATGCTAGTTTGTGCAACAATAAACCCATAAGGGGTAGATCGTCAAATGGGCATAACTTTGTGCTTGGAACTCAAAATGAGATGAAATTTACAGTTTTCTAGGGGGATGCATCCCGAATGTTGGGGGGCATGCTCCCCACATTTCCCACACTCCCTAGATAAGGGTATGCTTTGGGAAACATTTCCCAATATTCCCATTCTGGGAAAACTTGGGGAAACACAATGGGAAATGTTGGGAGTGCTTGTGGGTGCCTCCCCTTGATAAAAGGGGATGTCTAAGTGTTCAGCTTGAATTTTTCCTAAAATCAATAATTTATGAGTGGGGAAACCTAATATTCAACCCTAGGGCCCTAATAACGCTATGTATATAAGGGTAATATTAAAATTCTTAAAGTAAAAAGATGAAAATGAAAAATAAAGAAGAATGTTACTTTTACCTTTTTCTTTCATTTTCATTCTTTTACTTAACCTTTTAACATTAACATTAATTGTTTCAGGATGTTTGAGAGTGGTTCCAACCTCATTGGATTTCATATGGAGAATGCAGAATATTAGATCCTTCTCAACAAGTAACAGACTTAGAGTTTTGTGGATTTCAGGATTGGGGGTGATTACAACATTTCCGGTGGATTCTGTCACGTATGAGGGTATTGAACTGACATTTAATCAAGAGTACAATGTCCTCTCTGTACCTAATTGTTGGTGGCATTGATTATTGAACTCCTATGTCAGGACCCTATTAAAAATGTACCCATCACTAAAACAAAATCTTGATTTGACATTGTAAGCTTTTTCTATCTTCTTTTAATACTTGGAGGGTGATATTAATTTTGAGGATCCCAATATAAGCAATGATTTTGATGAGATGTAGGTATTTTCTGTAGCATGATTTTTTTGGGCCTATAGAGGCCATCTTTGTTGATGTATTATTGGCTCAAAGTTGGATTGCACTTGGTGTTATTTAGGTTATATGCACCCTTGCTATATATATGAGAAATTTTCAGTATTCATGTGTAATGGTTTGGACTCATATGGATGTACATGGATATTTGTGTATTTTTTTTCAAAATTTGAATATTTAAGTTTTTTTTGGTCCACTGGTTTTTGGTCTGGTTCTTTGTTTTTGGGGTGAATGGTTTGCTCACTGGTCTAGTTTTGATAACATTCATTCATTGTCCATTGTCTATTTTCAGTTTTAACTTTTTAGATGCTGGATTCGCGGATCCCCATTTCGGATACAGATATGGATACAGATCCACCCGGATCCACGTAGGATCCACCACGTAAATGGATCCTACAAAGCAGGAAACGGATCCCATGCTATTGAAACAAATCCTGTGCCAACTAGCTCTCAAACACTGAATCCCAATCAAATGACATTAGAGATTTTGTTTTTTTTTTATAA
>APFE031269029.1:164484-180791 GCA_000404065.3 Pinus taeda
TTTTATAAATATTTTATTTAGATTTTTATTTAGATCACTTATTAGTAATTTGTAGGCTGTATAGTTGCATAAGTTATTAAATACCTGTAGGCTGTAGAGCACATGATAAAGCTACTAGGAAAGGTTTGACACATCAATATGCTAATTTTGAATTTTTGATAATCCTAACAAGAAAGATTTAAGATAATAATATATACTGTACAAAAGATGGTTGTGTCATTAATAGTTTAATTAGATTAATCCCATCCAACTCTAGGTGAAGAGTCCTCTTAGCACAATATGGTACATAGACTATAGCATGTTCTCAAACAATGTACAATATTCATTTACCACTGTAACTAGATGAGAATTTTTAGATCTTAAGCCAAATGTCAAGGGAAATGACAAGTTGATTAAGATGTAGAGCAATATTCAATTGATGAGCATATAGAGCCATTTTTTGACATGTAGTTAAACCTACCGTACATCATCATATCAATAGAGTGATCATTGATGAGACACTCAATTTATATTAACAATTATTCTTTTTGTATAAAGCATGGCGCATCATGATTTCAATCCTCAAATTTTTGAATTAATTAATGATTTCAGCTCTAATGTTGTCATTCATGAATGGCTTTGATTTTTAATTTTTAATATGTTTTTTATAATTAAAAGAAATTATGTATTTTGTCTATGTGGCATTTACCCACTGTATCTGGATCCTGGCCTTTCAAAAATCTGGTGGATCTGCATCTGCACCTGAATCCGGATCCAATTATTTTCTGTTTCCTAGTAGCTTAGCTTTTGAGTCTTGACTCTAGATATTGATGACCTCAGATAATTCTTTGACTCATCACTATTATTTTTGAGTTTGAGTAATTTCAATTTACTATTCAATTCTTTAGACTTTAGTATCTACTGTTTTGCTTAGTACTAATAATATTCTAGAATAATGAATGATGAATTTAAATCAGTGTATATGATATTTTACTATTTCTATTTCATTGAATCATTGATGATGTATAAATCATTTTATTTCATTATTGACTTTGAATTTGAATCATGTTTATATATATACACCAACATCCCTCGTCCCTGAATTTCCCTAAAATTTGGGGGTACTACCATATGTCGCCACTGTGCGTCTCCCCTTTCCTGCACCCCCCTGTCCTGGAAGCTTGGTGGAACATTGATAAATATCCATAATGGAATATAGAGTGAATAGTGTACAGTTGTACCAATTCATTCTCTTCTAGTTTAATTTTTTATGCGTGCGTTTTCATTGATGTCGCTTTTGTGCACAAATCATTGATGGTGGTAAAATAGTTAAGGAACAAGGTTTATTCTTTGTTCATGCCAACTGTGACTTTGGAAAGTGTCGGAAAAAGGTATGCAAAGTAAGATTGATGCATGTAGATGGAGAAGATTAGGAAGAGCAAGATAGTGAATAAATATGGTAGGTAGAGATAATTTCGTAGTTTGAAACCACCTATTATGAATCTCTCCAATATGAAGACGAGGAAATTAAAGAAGAGTCGTAGGAACTTGTTGTTAAACCAATGTTTCAATGCAGGAATTATCCTTAGCAGTAGTATCGTCTTCAGATACAATACTAGTTGCATCAGTTCCAAATATTAATATTGCTGTAGATATTCCAGGCAAAACAGACCAGCAGTTGTCACAGATGTCACTTTTGATTTTGAGTCTTATTTTATGTTTTAGTTTATTTTGTCTTTTAGTGCTTTTGTCAGTATTAACATTCTAATTGAATCACTTGTGCTTACAAAAAGTTATTATATGTTTAAAATGCTATTACTTGTTTCATAAGTCGTATAAGTAGATTGCATAGTTGTAATAGGAAGTCCTGATCAGGATGTCCCAATTAGTTGCTGGTCAGGCCAGCTGCCTCCAACTGCTGTATACATACAACCTGCTTTAGCATAAGAGACCCCAGTTTAACAAATTGTGTTATCATCACAAATACAGGCATCTTTGTCAAAGTTGGGCTTCATGTCTCCATTCTATTAATTACCTTGTATATACATATAAATTGTTAGCTTTCTTAATAAGACTGCTTCTTTTCATATTTGTAATACTTTTATGTGCTGTCTTTTTTTTTCAATCATGTTAATACACACCGTATTTACTCTATTCTTCGCAAAATTTGAACAAGGAAAATCCACACTATCATAATTCGAACAAATTATCATATTCATAGAGCAATTTGGACCCATCAAATCTTGATGTAAAACATGGCCCATGAGATTATGGAAGAGAAATCTGGCACAAACAAGAAACACATAATTAATCAAAGGGCAATATTTGTAGAGGAATCAGTAGCAGTAAAGCATGGCCCATGAGATTATGGAAGAGAAATCTGGCACAAACATGAAACACATAATTAATCAAAGGGCAATATTTGTAGAGGAATCAGTAGCTTCCCTAATCCTAAGGAGAGAAAGTTCACGTTTTCCTAAAGTCATGAAATAATTACTGGGTCTGTCGTTTGGATTTTGGATCAATGGCCTGACTGATATGTACGTTTTCAAAGTTAGGAAACCCATCATCATTCATTACTAACAACAATAATCCAACAATGTTTGCCTCGTGTAAAGAATCTTGAATATAAGCTTTTGGAATGGTTTGGAAAATGTTTCAATTTCCCATCAATTTGCAAAACTTACTGCAAATACACTAAAGTGAGTGGTCATAGTTCTAAAATTATAAATCAGTAATGTTTCTTTGCATAGGCTTCAAGAATTGACTTTTACCTGAAGCAGCCCTTGCAAAAAAAATATTTTGCACATTTGTTTGAAATGAAGATGGTTTTGGCAAACTTCCTATATTGTCTGGCATAAGGTCCTGTGTATTAGCTTCGTTTATTGTGCATATATTCTCATAAATAACGATATTGGAGCTGGCTAAGATCCACCTTTGTCTAATATTTTTTTCATGCTTTTTAAAACATAAAATGATTGTGTTCAATTGTTTATGATATTGAAAAGAATTGTTGGCTGTATTGGCTTGTGGATATTATACAAGGTATAGTAAGAATGAGAGTAAAAGGTTGATTTATTCCAGTGGGATATTAGCTTCATTAGCTTAAACCTCAATGTCGTTTCAAAACATTTTATTCCGTAGAAGGGAGATGTTTTTCTTGATAATATTATTTTAATCTAGTAATGAAATGAACTTTGTCTCTTCAGGAGTAAAATCTGATAGCAATGAGCCTGCTGATTTGGTTTCTGAGGAACATCACATACAGCTTTGCACTCCATCCATGCAATCTGGAAAGGTGGTCAGTGATTTACAACAAACATTTCAAGAAGTCAAAGCTTCTTATCGTTTTTGTGAAGTAGATGAATCATTAGCAAAGCACAAATCATTATCTGATGAAGCCTTGAAGCACAAGTCCTCTGATTCAACAGTACAGGATAAAGAAGCATCGCTAAATATCTCAAGTTCTTGCAAAACCTCATTGCATCGTTGTCTTTACAATACAGGATTTGTATCTGTGAATCAAGAAGGCAGAGTTATAATTTTATCTCCCCCAACTCTTCCTCTGCTAAATAACCTTTCCAGTGCTGTTACATTTATGAATGGAAATAACTCAGTAGAGGTGAGTTCTGAAAAGCCAGTTTCCCCTACATTAAAGATAGGTAAATCAGAACATGTTGAATGTATGACCTCTAATCCTTCAATGAAGGAGAAAGTTTCTTCTGAGATGGTAAATGTCAGCACTACTCCTGAGCAGATCATTACAAAGCCGATTGTTTCTCCTGAGCAGATGACTCCCAAACAGATCAAGGTCTGCAGTCCCACCAATAGTCTTATAAATGTGATTGATTCTATTGAACGGGTTAATATCAGCACACCCCATAGAGATGGGATGAATGTGAATCCTTCTGATGCAGGAGCAGATGTTCAAATGCCCCCATACAGTGGTAGGTTGTTTGAAATGCCTAAAGAAGTGGTTCTTGAAACACCTGATAGCTGTTTTCGAAACTTTAGACATGATTTCAAAGGAAACTTTTTTCGACCTTTATCCACTAATGATGCAGGCTGTGTTGACTTAAGTCCACACATGACAAACCTTGCTGTAAGGGATATTGTTCCAGAATCTCCTATTGCAAAAACAAATTCTCTGCAGCATCCTATTTCTAATTTGGATTTAAATAAAACTGGAAGCTATTGTAAGTCCCCGGCCTGTGGCATTATAACATCTTCATGGGACGAACATGTCACATATTTACGCAAGAAGGGAGTGAATGATTATGCTGGCTATACTAATACAGAAATCTCTAAGACTCCAAGAGAGAATCAATTTGTCATTTCTGCTGATGTTTCACCAACAATGGTGAAGTCGAACAACTTTAAAATGAAAAGTTTAACTGCACAGAACTGGTTGCCAGATAATGCAGAACAGTTAAATTTTGAGTGTCTTAGTATTTCAAAACCATCTGCAGTGAAAGAAAAATCTACACCATTGGTCACTCAAATGAACAATAGTTGTAGTGAAGATTGGCATTTAAGCACTGCTGAAACAGAAAAATCTATTCAAAGACAGTGCAAATTTAAACGCCTATGCAAGCGCAAAGATGCTAGTCAAGCTGAGGTTTCTGCATCTCCATCTCCATGTCAGATACCTTATACAAGAACAAAGAATCATGGCACTAGCAATGACAGTATACGCAAGAAATCAAGGCTAGAAAAAGGTCAGCTATTTTCAGCTTGTTATTATTTTCTTATTCATCTTGTGTCTTGATATAGAGATGAGAACTGAATGAAGTTGTGTAATCTGGTATTTTTGGACTAAACATAAGGTTTTTGGCTGCAGAAAAACGACATTCAAAGATCTCTGCCCGACTATTCATTGATGAGGAAGCAGAGTAAGATAATGACTTTGATGCTCGACTCCGTGTTTCTTTAAATGCTCTGCAATTGAGTTGTGAACGCTTCTGCTTTATTGAATACCTAGGGAATTTTTGTTTGGCTGTAATTTCGTATGATTAGAAGAATTTGGTCACTCCATATTCATTTCTCATTGGTAGAAAAATGTATCTGCAGGGTTTCTTCAGCTGATGATTTGTCTACAGATGATAATGATGAATGTGATAATAACATTGAAGGAGAATCAGAATCAGATAGCTTTATAGATGATAGGGTAGAGCCAACAGCAGGATCTACTCAATCTGAAGGTGATCCGGTTGACATAATGGCGGTCTACAGGTCTGTTTAGAGTGATCAAGAAAGTTTTTGGTTCATAATTTTATGTCTTTTTTTACCTAGTCAGCTTCCAAAGGAACAAATTATTATCCCGTAAACTTGCTGCTGCCTTACTCTACTTTTTCAGTTACACATTTCTTTAAGCACTTTGAATGAACTTCTTTGATTTTAATTTTTTTCTGTGCATTGTCTTGACAGGAGGTCCTTATTTACACAGTCACCACTAGCTGAAGAGTTGAATCCATGGGCTCATTCTTGTCGGGCACAGGACTATGATGGAAGTGGAAGTTCCGATCCTTCAGGAAGTGCTAATGCTTCTGTAGATAACAATATTGGATCTCATACAAGATCCTTGGCTACATCATCTGTACCAACTCTGATTCAGGACACAGATACTAAAACCTCCAGCTCTATGGGACATTACAATGCTGTTGAAGATTCAAGGATAGTTGATGTCAAGCCTAGCTCAAGTGAGGAAAGACACAATAAGATGGAATCTAGAAAAAGAAAACTAAGTTTTCTGCAAGTTGATTCTACTGGAAAGTCAAATTTTCTTGAGAACCATGTACCACCATTTGCAGTGGCAAACTCGGGAGAAAATTTTAATAGTTCATCATCCAAAGAAAATGAGCCCAATGAGTCTATGGGTCGTACATTTGATGATGATCTTTTTGAGGGCCTCGACCTTGATGCTCTAGAGGCAGAAGCTACTGAGATGGCACGTTTGAGATCAAACATCAATGCTGGGGCAGAGCAGATGACATGTCTAGCAAAATCATGTTTGCCCAATACTCATGCTTTGGACTTGCACTGTTCTGTGAAGCCAGTTTCCTTCTTGAACAATGCCACTGACATCAAGCAGTCAAGTAGGACATTGGTGGAAACATGTGTTGTAGACAATTGCATTAATGGAAAAGTTAATATGAAAGATCATAAGTTTGCTGAAGGATCGAACGAAAAGAACCGGGAAAGTAGAAATGATCTGGACCTGGATTTTCTCTGCACGCCTTCTTTTGACCTGGGAATATAATATAGACCTCAGTCAAGGAATCCTTTTAGAGTTCATATGTCATGCTGTGAGTGGTTTTTCTTCTCCCAAGACTCTAGAGTGAACTGTAAACTCACTTGTTTATTTTGAAGTGACTTCAATTGGTAATGCAGGAGCATTGGAGTAATTTTGAAGATGGCAGCATGAATAGTGCTTCAGAACATGATGGTGCGCAGAACATGATAATGCTCAGAAATATGACAGTGTTGTTGCAGAACATGATAGTGCTTAGAAATGTGACAGTGCTCCACACTGACAGTAAATGTTGCTGAATATAGCATGAGAGAAATCGAAATCATCAAGAGGAAATTTGTATGCATGAGTAGAAGGGAGTCCAAAGGACGTGATGAGGAAAATGCATGCTGGTAGAAGCTGGAAGGTCATGCTGCTGAAGAGGAATCATTGTGAAAATATGGGTTCCAAGATGGAAAGGGACGGCATAAGTTGAAAATGAAAAGGCATGAGCATTGGTAGTTGAAGCAGCATGAGAAGACCATTTGGAAGTGGAAGGCAGACAGTTTGCTGAAGATAAATAAATACAACATCAAGGAGGCAAGAATGGTAGCTTGCTGAAAAAATAGATGTTGGCTTGAAGAAGAAAGGAGATCTCGAGAGTGATAGAAGGTAATGGTTGAGCTAGCCATGGCCTTGTGCTTGACAACCCAGCGATCTATGTAAGCTGATATGCGGCCATTGAGCCAATGTATTTATATTTCTACAAAAGTGAATAAAAAAGTTGAGGTTTCGACATTAAATCGTTGTGCATTTGTGTGAATGAGTCTGTGTGATTATGTTGCTATAGTGTTTTTGTGTATATGGTTGTAGATTACATTCTATTGTGTAGATGATTGAGACTGCAGGGATGTTGATGATGGACAATATCTGCTCCTATGGATAACAGTATCCTTGTGAATCTCTATCATTTTATGTGTGTGTGTTGAAATATCAGCCAATGATGACATTGTTCCTGAGAGAGAATTGTGTAGAGAACTCTGTTAGTGTGTTGAACCATGACCGAGTTCTGTTGAGTACGATGCTTAGGAGGATGAGAGCCCCTATTGAATATATAGGTATGGGCATAAAGATTTTCCAAAGCACAGAAGTGTGTCTGCATAACCTAGATATGAGAAGTCTCCATATGAGAGGGTAATTTTCTTGGTTTATAAACTAACCGTTTATTGCAAGAAGTAGAGTTCCTATTGAATATAGGTATGAGCATAAAGATTTTCCAGAGTACAGAAGTGTGTCTATGTGACCTAGACATGAGAAGTCTCCATATGAGAGAGGGTAATTTCGATGGTTTATAAACTAACTACTGATTGCAAGTAGTGGCTTGACTTTCAGTTGTTGCTTCCATGAAGAGAGCCTAGAGATGATTTTGAATATATATCTATTGTGGAATATCTGTATAGGTTGCCACGCTCATGCTACAGATCAAGAAATATGGAATATATGCGTATGTGCAGACTTGTGTTCTGTGCTGTACGGTTACTAGTTTTACAAAAGAGAAGATGATGGGGATGCACAACTCCAGTGGTTATAGCATGCTTTGTTTGAGAATTATAAGTGGTTCTACTATGCAGTAGAAGTTTTAGGGCATTAACATTCCCAGTTCTGCTAGGAGAAGGAATTCCGGTGAATTTACTCTGATAGGTGCGGGGAGGTGGATCCTCTTGCATCAGGTGTGCAGCAATAAGATACTTATTTGGCTCTGCAAGTGTCAACCATCATTAGAAGATATCTGGGTGGATCTTGCAAGGAATGAAAATCCTCCGCTGGCCAGCGACGACTTATTTAGATGGATTACACACATGCATGGGGCTCTTTGAAGCTTGAGGTTTTTTCTGATCACAAAGATATCAACATTTTCCGGTACCACTTTCGAGTCTCGTGAATGCTTTGTACAATGTTACCATGTGAAATCTTGTTACCACCAATTATAGTCATAGCTTTTGGAGTTCTGCTTACCTCGAGGATGTCAAGACCAGCAATTGTAACTCCGTAAAAGCAAATCAAGTGGGCAGCGTTGAGGGATCTCAAATTGTAGATCTTGTAGAATGCATTAGTGTCCATTTTGGACATCCATCTTCCATTATTTACTTCTGGGCTTGAATGATTTCAAGAAACAGCATAGTTGGGATGGTAAATGTATTCCTTCCATATTGGGAACTATACAAGATGGGCTGTTCAATCTTGTTACCACTATGTTCGTAGCTTTTGTAGTTCTTCATACCTCAAGGATGTCAAGACCAGCAGTTGAAACTTCCCCATAAGCGAAAAGTGTGAAACATTGAGGGATCTCAAACTGTAGATCTTGATAAAATATATTTGTTCCCGTTCTGGACATTCATCTTCCATTATTTCTTTCCGGGCTGGAAATATTTCAAGAAACAACATTGCGAGAACTTGTTGTCTAAACCAATGTTTCAACGCAGGAACTATCCTTAGCAGTAGCATTGTCTTTAGATACAATAGTAGTTGCATCAGTTCCAAATATTAATATTGCTGTAGATATTCCAGGCAAAACAGACCAGCAGTTGTCACAGATACTCGCTTGAGAAGAATATAAAGAATAAATAAGAATCGAAGCAATTGTGAAATCTTCATAATTCCCTTTGTACTTATGACACTATATATTTGTAAAAAAATAAAAATATTTATTATTTTAAGCATGGGTTTCATGCTCAAAGTTGATTTGTCACTAGGTTAAGCATGTTCTTGCTTCTAGGGTTTGTCAAGTCAAAAGAGTATTTGTCATAAGTTTTGAAGTCAAGTCTCATTTGGACTTTGCAAACAAAATGAAAAGAAATTTTTATTTTGAGCTAAAAATGTAATTTTTGTCCGTACAAGACCAAGTCGGCCCAGCCTCTTCAAGTCGACCCAGTTTAGGGTAATTTGACCTCCTCAGACGTGTATATATAAGAGCAGCTCGACTTCGATTGGCACACACATCAAGCAAGTTCGATCTCTTGGGAAAGAAGGACGAAAACTAGCAAGAAAGACAAGGAAGCAAGCCTAATTCAAGGAGAGAGAAAGCTAGGTCAGTAAAGAAGAAAAATCTACCCTTAAACTCCCACACGTGAAGATTTCAGAATTGTAGGAGGCCAAAATTGTGGACCTAGTTGCAAGTCCAAAATTCTGTTGTAGGAAAGCTGAAACTTTTGTTGCATGGGCCAAAGTCTGAAGTCTGACTAGCTTTCGAAGGGTTTGACTACGTTGACTTGAGGAGACTTTGTCTTGTTGGAAAAGCTTGGAAGGAGGGCTGACTTGGGACTTGTGAGTGGACTTGGTCTTGGCATTTGGGTCTTGGATTTCTCATTTGATCTAATTCTATAAGAAGGGGAGATTCTATTTGGGTTTTTGCCTTGGAGGGGTTTTGCCTTGGCTTGGACCCTTCTTCTTTTGTCCATTGTCTTTTATGATCTTCATGGTTTATGGTCTTGATAATTGTTTGATGAAAATAATCTAATAAAGAACAATAAGAAGCTAACTAAAGTTCACAAGCAATTATTAAGGATAGGAGAATTGTTTTAATAGCTGCCCTACTTGATTCTCCAACATTTTGAAGGCTTTAAGAGCCTCACTTCATAAGTATGAAGCCCAGCACTTGGTCAACTTATTGTTTAATTCATTGATTCATTAATAGATGAATACCAAATCCCATACACACATGTTACAATAGTTTAATTCTCTGTACTGGAAAAGGGCTTGATCTTACAAGTTTGATATATATATGCAACTGTCTACGCAGTGTATAAGGACTTAACTTCATTAATTAAGCCTATTCATATACGTGAGATGGTTACAACAACATTCATTCACAAATGCAATGGCATCATAATACATCAATTCTTCTAACATTGTCATTATTCATATTGTAGAAATCAGTTTCCTCTATACTAGAGTATGGCTCAAATCCTACTAGTCTTTTATATATATATAATGTCTACATAGGTTGAATATGCTTAGATTCCAACCATCAAAAAAAGTATGCAACCAAATGAGGATCCCAATACAACAATCAACGACTTTTTTCAATTGTCTTCATTTAGATATAATACTTGGAGTGCAAAATTGAAGCTTTTGAGGATAGGCTTATAACTTCCTAGACCAAAGCAAAGGATCAACAATCAAGCACTCTTAGTTGACATACCACAACCAAAATGCTTATAATTGCTCTACCCAACAAGAAAGTTTATGCACAAATTGCACTTCACAATCAACAACATAACTATTAAACAATGAATGAACTAACATTATGTTGTCGCTGCTACAACACCCTCCAAAATTTTGGCTTACACTCAATTTCAGAGCCTTCCTTGGTCTTGCACATTGTTGTCGCAAACACCGAAACTTATTTAATGTACTTTCTTGAAGTATTTTGCTCCCCTTTGCAAGTTGGGTAAATTGTCGTCTTTTCGCATGATTGGTTGTCGCAAAACGTGTAGAAGTCGGTTTTGGTGGTTTCAAGGGTCTATCTTTGTGAATATGAGTTGTTCTAACCATGTAGACATCTGCCACACTCATTCCCAAAGTTTTAAGCATTGTCACAGAAGTGTCGTCACGGTTGTCGCAAAGTGTACTTTTAGTGTTACACTTGTCGTAAAGTTGTTGCAAAGTTGTCAGATTGAGGGAAATATGTTGTTAACATGCTCCAGATGATCTATGTTGTTGTGTTGTCAAAGTGTTTCAAGTGTGTGATCACAGTCAAGTCATATCACTCTTCACAACAGTCTTTTTGGTCCCACACTTAGCCAAATTTTGAAAAAAGCCCGACAACCTAGCGTCATCCAGTCCTCCAGAACTGCGGATTTCGCAACTTCAGTGCTCAAGACTAGAACTATGCATTTTGCAACCTCGATGTTCAAGCCCAAAACTGCGCATTTCACAACTTTAGTGCTCAAGCCCTGAACTGTGCATTTCGCAACTTCAGTGTTGAAGCCCATAACTACACGTTTCACAATCTCAGTGCTCAAGCCCAGAACTGCGCATTTCACAACTTCAGTGCTCAAGCCCAGAACTGCACATTTCTCAACTTGAGTGCTCAAGCCCAGAACTGCGCATTTCGCAACTTCAATGCTCAAGCTCCAGCCTTACCTACAAAATTGCGTAATCCTTTCTCTTGGTCTGGCCCTAGCTACACACTGCACAATCACAAGCCACAAGCTCATTTCCTGAGCTTTTGAAATGCTTAATTGCATAATAGCCTAACCTCCCTTGTCTCTCGGAACTGCGTAATGTGTTCACTCAGTGTTTATCCCCTTAGCCTGCCTCACCGGCTCTCGACATTGTGTAGTTTTCTCCCTCAGTCCACCCTGGACTGTGTAGTCTCAAGGCTCAAGCCTCAACCCTTAGCTCTTGAACTGCGCGATTGCGCAGTCACCTGGGCTCATTTGTCTTCAAGAACTGCACAATAGGTTGATCTAGTGCATGTTCCCTCAGCCTGTCATCCTGAGCTCCCATACTACGCAATTTTCTTCCTCAGCCTAGCCTGAACTGTGCATTGCGCAGTCTCAAGGCTCAAGATGCACCCCTGGCTTCTTGAACTGCACAGTCACTGAGCCCTCTCTCTGGACTAATCACCTGGTTCTAGCTCAGTCAATGGATCAAAATCACCATCTTAGACTAGGGGGTTTTCAGACTGATGTTGTCTTGTCATGAGTGAATTGCAGATACATGTACCTTACCATGCTATGGTGAGATGATGAAGAAAGAGATGGAGGGAAACATGTTGAAAGACACTCTTGTCGTTGAACATGCAAGTTGATCAATCACAAGAAAGCAAAGGGACATTAGTTTGCAACTGCAACTCAAGACTTAAGATCATTGAAGTTTCCTTATCACCAAGTCATACGAAGGTGAAAAGAAGAGCATTCTCAAGCAGACACTCAGCACATAGCAGCAAGACACTTAGCACGTAGCAGCAACAATGGCTTGACACTGCCACATCATCATGCAGTCCATGTCAGCAGTGTCATGTCATGAGTTGTCATATGCCACATCGTCATCGTGGATCATGTAAATGGTATTCAAAATGTATTGTAAAGTGGAAGTCCAAAGGACACACATGGAATATAAAGAGTCATGTAAGTTGAAAAGTCATAGGAAGTCAAACAGTCATGAGGGTAGTCAAAGAGTCACAAGGAAGGGGAAGCATCACCCCCTTGGTTATATATACTCCCTCATTATATGAACAAATGACTTTTCACCTTGGCTCTTCCCGCATTAAAGAAACAAATCAGTTCTTTTGAGGAGTAAGGATTGGCTCCAACGCTCCACTATTGGAGCTAGTGATGTTCATTGTATATATGTGTCTTGGAACTTTTACTTAATAATAGAAGCCTTTAAGGCCAACAAGTTCTTCATGCATGGATTTGGATATTTGTAAGACTATTATGTGAATGTTTGTAATTCATGTTTGCTTTCATCTGTGCTAAATTAGTTGAACTATTTCGGTTATTTTGGTACTTACCATATTGAGAATGTGTTGTAATTGCTATTATCATTGTCGCATCCTCGTGGACTATTCCACTGGATATTAGACAAATCTTCCTCGTCATATTGGTCTCAATGACCGTCATATCTCTGTGGACTATTTCGCTTGATGTTGCACATATCCTTCTTGTTCATGTGTGTTTCTACTAGGGTGGTACTACTACCTCTCTTAGAGGCTCACTTCTCTCCTCCGTAGTGAAATAACTTTGCCACACATGATCGTTAGATACTAGTATGTGTTGAATATTCTTGACATGGTATGCATTGATTTCAGTGGTGGTATTGTGCAAATTTAAGCTCTGTGTTGAAGCTTTTATGGACAACCATTTGAATGTTGTCTTGTCGTGAATATTTGAATGTCACGTTGAATTTTTTAGAGTTATTTTCCTTATTAAGACCGCGTTCCATTGAAAAAAAATCTACATAGTTTGTTGGAAAGTGTGCTCTCCTTATATATAATTATGGTATGAAAAGTGCCGTGAAGACCATAAGTATAAGTGCATTAGTCATTCTGGTACGATTCATTGGATGTGGGTTGGTTAATTATGCTATGAGAGAGGCCCGAACGCATTGAATACATTGAAGGGGTGTATATATGGAATATGCACTGCTGTGGCTTGAATGATATTAACACTGTTTGAGTATTAACATGGTGCGCATCCGGGGAAATGCTGTGGGTTTATATGTGCGCTGTGGGTTTATGCGTAGAATGGTATATATTGACCAGCATATATATATATATATATATTGACCAACATATATATATATTGAGTAGTTTGTAGATATTTGAATGCAATATGAACTGAATTTGTAAAATGGAATATGGTGAATGTATTATATGAGGATCCTTTTATAAACATTGGAGGGATTTGAAGAAACATAGTACATAAAAGTATTTGAAATTTTTTTGCCCTTAGAGTACAATTTCACTGTATATCAGCAAAAGTATTTTTTTCTATCAGCAGAAGTTTTTTTTATAGAATGCATTCAATCATCTCTATGGTAGGAATAGTTCTCACTGGCAAGGAGAACTATCCTGATTGGTCCCGGATGATACAACACACCCTCATCTTCAATGAGTTGTGGAAAGGAGTGTGTGTCGGAGAAGGAGATAGTGACCCAGAAAAGCCTACCTCAGACAAAGATCTCGCCATTTGGGAAAACAAGAACATCAAAGCTTATGCATTAATTGCAGCATCTGTAAATAAAGAGGTGAGTCGCCATATTTCATCATATTCAACTGCCTTTGAAGCTTTACAAAAGCTTAAAGAACTCTATGACTCACATTCTGCACTTGAAGTCGTCCAACTCATGATTAAACTCTTCACTCTTGAACTGCAAAATAATGATCCTCTTGCTCTTGCATCTGAAATAAAGTCTATAATGCATGATATCAAGTCCACTAAGGTTGAATTGGATATTCCTCTTATCGCTTTTCTCAAGGCACTTTATCCTACTTACTCCAATTATCTTGAGTCTTTGCAAGCAAATGGAAATCTCAAAGATGTGACCTTTGACTCTCTTGTGAAAAAGTTTGCTGAAAGAGAAAAAGCTTTTGGAAAGAAGACAACCCCTGAGTCTTCTGAAGAGACTATGTGCCTTGCTCATAAAGAAAAACATCCTGCTCAGGACTCTACAAGAGGAAGAGGTGGACGAAGAGGAAGAGGAAGATATTTCAGAGGCAGGGGGAGTAGACATTCTCAAGGAGAAAATGCAGATTTACACTGTATTTGCTGCAAAAGAAATCGATCACATGATGCATCCACATGCAAGCTACCATGGGACAAAATTGAGCAGAGAAGAAACCAACAGAAAGGTAAAACTGATGATACAGACAAAGGTAAAGCACCTGAATCCGCTCACTATGTTGAGGCATAATGTAACATTGGAGTAAATGAAGATTTGTTTAATACTTCACTTGCTTCCTGGAAAAATGATTGGTTGCTTGATTCATGAGCAACCTGTCACATGACTCATAGAAAAGATTTTTTTGAAGATTTCACTGACAATGTTGATGGAGTAGTATACTTTGCAGATAAGTCAAAAATCAAGCCATCAGGGCTTGGCACAATCAGGCTTAAACTGCCTGGTCTCTCAGACTTTCTTCTGGATCATGTTCTATATCTCCCATAGCTCAAGAGAAGCTTGCTGTCCTTGGTCCGCATCCGCCAGCAAGGTCACTCCATTCATATGTTTGATGGCAAGCTTGAGGTAAGAAAAGCATCTGATCACTCACTTGTCGTGAGGGGAATAAAAGAAGAAAGGCTTTTCAAACTACAAGGAACATCTGATCATGCACAACATTTCTCATATATTTCTCATCATGAAAAAGGTACACTTCCATCAAGTTTATTATGGCATGTTAGATTTGGACATTTAAACTATGACAGCCTCCGCTTATTGAAGAAAAATGGTGTTGCTGGTTTGCCTACAATTCCTAGAAAACTTAAGCAATGTGATGCTTGCATTCTAGGAAAGCATAGCAAATAGTCTTATCATGATTCACATTCAAGAGCACATAGGAAGCTTGAACTTATTCATTCAGATTTATGTGGTCTAATGCCTGTTTCTTCCACAAATGGAAATAAATATATCATGACATTTATTGATGACTACACCAGAATGTGTTGGGTTTATTTATTGAAGAACAAATATGATGCTTTTCAAACATTTAAGAATTTTCATAAATGGATTGAAAATGATGCCCAATCTCATATTGGGTCTATTCGCACTGATAATGGAAAAGAATATACATCAAATGAATTTGAAAACTATCTTCGACAACATGGGATCAAACATCAAACAACTGTGCCTTATAATCCCCAACAGTTTAGTGTAGCTAAAAGAATGAATAGAACAATCTTGAATATGGTACGATCCATGCTCTTCTTCAAAAATGTAAAGATAATGTTTTGGGCTGATGCTGTTCTATATGCTGCATAGATAAAGAATAGATGTCCATCTAATGCTATAAGAAACAAGACTCCTTATGAATTGTGGTATGGACATGTTCCTTCGGTAAAACATCTCAAGATCTTTGGTTCCACCTGTTATGCTTTGATACCAAAGGTACATAGAAGCAAACTTGGTGCTAGAAGTCGTAAGTGTATCTTCCTGGGGTATTCAAACACCTCCAAAGCATATCGCCTCTATGATGAAGTAAATAAAAAGTTTGTTTTATCTAGAGATGTAATTTTTCTTGAATCATCCAAATCTGACAATGTTGTTGAGCGGCAACTTGATTGCTTGGATAGATTTGCAAAAGCAAAATCATTTCAAGAATTTGATAATCAGATTCCACATCTTGAAGGGGGGATTCCTATACTAGATCAACATGTGGAATCTTCTTCTGAAGAACACTCTCCCCCGCATGGAACTCCAACAACGGATGATGCTTTAAGTGATGTGATTGATAGAATTGGGAGACTCAATCTTGATTCAGTCCCAACTCAATCAATGGAGTAGCCTGGACCATCTGAAAAAGGTCCCCCAAAGTGGTTGACAAAGACACTTGAAAGTGTTCATCCTGATGAGGTTGGAAAGACAGGAACTAGAA